>JAJIYU010016936.1:0-11905 GCA_030144865.1 Tinospora cordifolia | reverse complement strand
AGCCTATGCTTTAATACCACAGTTGTAATAGCCCCCCTATTTCCTACCCTTTTAAAAATTTGATTTATTTTTTTAATATCTTGGTTAAGTATTATTTTTCAAAATAATTTTCCTAGTTGCAGTGGAACTGTAAAGGAACTTAAACTTGTTTTTGACAATTGTATCTTAATATTAAAGAAGTGTCACCTCATGTAAACACGCACTAGGTTATTATCTTAAGCGGGATGCTAATGTTTGTATTCTTCATTAATATTGTTAATTAACAACACATCCAAAAATATCAAAATATAAGGAAGAACAGTTAACGTCAAAGTCTTCACGAGACTCATTCCAATTAAAGCACCAAATATTAATAAAGTATAGTGCCCAAATATGGTGGGCCCTGAAAGTACAAATTAGAATTGCTCTATCGAATTAGATTATACATCAACAAGATTAAACCATAGTTAGCTCTTTCTACAAACGCATTCATTACAAGTTCCTCCAACAGTAAAAGCAACAAAACCAGCTCCATACGTCATACAAAAATTGATAAATTAAAGAAATAAAAAGTAAGACAGAGGACCCAACTCCAAATTAAACCCGGTCATGGGGTACTTACATCTGAAAGTGTTGTTGGATAAGTTCTACAATCCTCGTGGGTATATTTCCAAATTAAATAAACATATACAAATATAAATTAAGTATACATTACAAACATTGACATTTCAAACAACTGATAGTTTTCAATCAACATTAGTTTAGATAGACAAATCCCAAGGTAGTCTATGAAATAATAATATTATAAGGACATAATCTAGCCAAATGTAGTGCGTGCACATGCTTTCACATCCCCATGGTACCTGAGGGATGACCTTGGTTCATTCATATCAATGCTCAAACTGAGGTCCTAGAGTGAAGGCTTCTAAAATCATCTCTACTCCTAGGCCAAGGCCACACAAGAGAAGGTTTAGAAAAAAAATGTCCCAATCTCCAAACAAGAGCCTGGCAGGAGAGGTTTTACCATAGAAAAATGTTGCACCATCATGATAGTCACCAACACCAATCATCTCAAAAAGTGTGTTGTTATCTTAATTTATGTTCTTTTTATGTAGTCAATAGTACAATATTGCATGTAACTCTGAAACATGTACATGATTTCTATAGTCATCATTCATAGTAACAACATCATAATAGTCATATGAAATCTACTTATTGCTCAAACAGTCACACTTAACGAGTTCATGTGCTATATGAACTTTTGCATATGTGATAGTTGAGATACATGAAATCACCCTATCAAGGTTTCAATCATGGCATATACAATTTCATTCATCAGATACATGGGATATCCACATAGCATTCACATCATTCATCACACCATATTATATTTTCAAGCAAATGATGCATTCAGTTGTGCAAGTATGCAATAGGGTGTTCTATGCAACCACTTAATTCCATTTCCTAATCCATATTATACATGCAAATTTAATGGGAAAATAGAAATGATATACAATTGTCCCCATGAAGTGATCATAAGTTAACTTGTTTTCACAAATTAACTACGTGCACAGTTGTACAAGTTTTTAATATATTTGTTTCCTATCATGAAGTGATCATAAGTTAACTTGTTTGCACGTGTGTTTAGACCTTTATTGTGCTATAGAATCCACTATCAGATTTCTCAAGGTTCGGTCATCATGCGTACAAAAAATAGAGTGTTTTTTAAAAGCACCAATGTTTTGAAAAATATAGTGTGGTGTGTTGCATCAATAGGCAGTTAGGCTGCACATTTGAACAACGCATTATTCTATTACCCCCTTGGGCACAACATAATGCATTGTTCATTCGCTCAGTTCATGGCCTTTTAGATGTCAATTTTGGGCATTCTAAGACTCGTTTTGTTCATCTCTAGTGTCTACAATGTTGAAGTGGTTTGATTATATGGTTCCCAAAGATTTGAGATCACGTCAAGGGCTTTTCATGGTTGGCCTTGTGCTTCATAACAATCGCCATCCTAAGTAAATTGACTATTTTTGTGTTTGTGTTCCTCACACCTTGGTTCAACATTTCACACCCTTCTAATAGAATTTCGAAGGTTTTTTTTACCTATTTTCTAAAGGTGTAAGAGTCAAGGACTTGTACTCTAAACATCAGTTCAAAAAACACACTCAAAGATGGCTAGTTATTAGGTTCTGTGACCCGATATTCGGATGTGCTACCACCCATCTTTCTTGGCTCGATTCTCGGTCTATAATCTATGAATTTTTACCATTTTTGAGGCTTTGTGATCATGGTAAAGGCCACAATCTAGTGGTATCAACAAGATACAATTCATGGCTTACATGAAAAGTCTCCCAAAAGGGGTGGACACATATGCCTCTATCATGAACAAATTGTATAATTAGATATAGAAAGGGATTTGGGAAGCTTACAGTAGTTCTTTTCTAGCATCCAAGGCCCTCTAAAGCTCACCACAAGGTTTTTCTCGCACTCAACACTCTCCCCACTTGTTTGCACATTTAGAGAATGAAAATTCTTATTCTCTCCTAACCTTTTCAAATCAAGGCTACTAGGTCAAAGCTGAGGGTCATAAGTTCTCTCTTCAGTTGGACAAGTGCTCTAATCAAGAAGAGGACGTTCTCCAAGTCAATTGGGTCATGCATGAGCATTGGGAAGAGTTCATGCTTCCCCTTTGCAACCCAACAACATTTGCACTAAAGAAGACATGAGCAACTGCCACATATTCTTCTCCTACTTTTCTCATCATTGGACTGGCAATTTCTTGTTTTTCTCCCCTTGGCCAATGAGTTTCAAGTATGGACATCCACGAGCATGTCATGTGGCACCCATGGACCCTTGGATTGATGGGAATCCACAAGCATGTCATGTTGTCAGCTTGCCAAAAACTATGTTCTTGGTGTTCTAAAGCAGTGTAGTGTGCCATGAATTTGATGTAATGCACTACATCACGTGTTCCAAATCCACTGGCAGCACTGTAGAGTGTTGAAGCGTTCATGCATCACACTTCATGGAATTTTCATAGTTTTAGATTTTTTTTATTTTTCTCAACGTCCTAAGCATTTCGACACAAAGTTCATCATCTAATTCCATCATTTCAACCCTGAAATAGTTTTTTGAAGTTTCTCGATATGTGTGTCTCACTAGTAAATTGGATTAGTTCTTGACTTTGGGTCAAATTGTAAATAATCCAAGTTGGTTAAGACTAAGAACAATTTAAAATTCTTTCGGTATTACAATAGGTTTCCTTAAATCTAAGTCATTTTCATCGACCTCTTCTACCCACACGAGTTCCCTTTTTTTTTCCAATACTCTCCTGCTTGAGTTGGTCTTCTTCCTTTAAAAGGCATCATATAACATGCCCTGAACTATCTTTGCTTTCCTTGAACTACATCTTCCCCTGCTTTGTCAATATGTTGAGGGCAAAATGGTAAGTAGAAACCATCACTTTCGAATCATTAAGGAGTGGCCTTCACATTACAATGTTGTAAGCCCACTTACCTTTTATAACAAGGAAATTGTAGATGATGGTGATTTTATGCTCTTCCTCCTCTACTATGATTAGGAGGATGATTCTTCTCTAGGCACGATGTCAATGCCTATGAATCCAATGAAAGGTACATTGGTTGGGAAGAGCTGCTCCTTCTTAACTCTCAACTTCTTGAAGGTTGAGCAATATAGGAGGTCGACCTTCCATTGTCCACCAAAACTCAAAAGACCTTGTAGTTTGTGATTTTCATATCTACAACCAACACATCATAGTGAGCGTGACAGAGTCATGTCGATACTACTTCTCCAATTGATTGTAGGAAGATGGATGCATTATTGTGCACTTCTCAAACATAAGATTTAAGTGCTTAGTTGGACATGTGGCCGAGGACTCCTCCAAAGCTTGTTTGATCTCCCTCAACTGCTCATTATGCCTTTGCTATTCCCCACCATCCCCTTCAAAAAAGTGCCTCATTCTCATTCTTTAGGTCATAACACCAATTTGTGTCAAAGTTGAGCTCTTAGTTGAATTGACATTGTTTTCTTTGATGGCATTGCTCTAGAGTGGTATTCTGCTTCTTCCACACCTCAAGTCCTCCTTACCTTGGAAGCCTAGGAAAAATTGTTCCCTTGAAGTGTTAAAAAGAGTATAAGTAATATACTATTTTCACCTAATCACTGCTACATATATATATATATATGTATGTATGTATGTATGTATGTATGTATGTATGTATGTAAGTATACATATTTAAAAGGTTCAAATGAAATAACATAGGACTTGCTATAAAAATAAAAATAAGAAATTAAATGGAAAGACAAGGTCCAATCATTAGGGATTCTCTATATTAGGTACAGAATGTCCAGTACATGAGATTAATTAGAATAAAATTAAATTTTTAGTCTCAATCTCATATTTAATTACTAATCGAGATAAGAATAAAAAAAATAATCTCATCTTTTTATTTATTTATTTGTATCACTGAACTGAAATATAATTGCAATATCCAAAACCATATCCTTATTTTTGCCTCACTGTAGTGAAATAAAATAGTAATTCCCAAAATGATAACATTGCTTTTATCTACGGTAATGGGTATTGTATTATTTAATTTTAATTCTTTAATTGGTTAATGTTATGCTGTCTAGTCTTATTTAATGTAATCTAATTCAACCCTGTCAAAATAAACTTATTTTATCAAGCATCAGAGCATTTTCCTTGCAAACATCCTTATAGCCTGCTTGACATGTTCTATTGGATAAATATTGGATTATTTTTAGTCCTAATCCAAGATTTGAGAGTAACATTGGATGGAATAATTTTTAACTAGTCATATTTAAAGAGAATGAAATAAAAGGAGATGCATTAGCATGAAAAAGGAGATTCAGTTATTTTCTGTCTTACGCTTCATTTTTGTTCCGGTTATACACTTTAAAACATAAATGAGATTTTTAAAGTTTTCAACTTAAAACTTAATTTAATTTTATGCCTTAAAACTATTCAACAAAAGTATCTTATAATCAATAATATTTATTTTTATTAAAAATTAACTTGCAAGGTTATGTAACATTTTAAAATGAAATTAATATTTTATTTTAAAGAAAATAAGTTTTAAAATTAATTAATTAGATTTTTATTCCATTTTCAACCACACTAACAATAGGATAGCACTAATTTTATTCATAACTTTTCTACACCAAAAAAAAGGAAACTAACTTTATTTTTAATCTTCTTACGTCAAATTCTATCCTATAACAATAATAATCTTATCATATTGTGTTCATCAAATGGCCCCTTAGTATATAGATATATGTGCATGTGCAGCTAAAATAGTTGTTCCATTCACTTTTTTTAATTTTTTGGGGAAAAAAAAAAAGGCAACTGCACTATTCAACAAAAGAATACACACTTCGAGATACATATTACTCCTTCATCTAATCACTGTGACAATGACTATATATATATATATAGCTAAGATAATTGGTGCATCTACATAAAACACGCAACTTTCAACTACATATGATCTGTTCATGTAATGACAATGACAATGACAGTGAAAAATTGTAATGGTAATTTCAGTGTTATATATATTTGATGAAGTTTTCTTTTGCCTTCCTGCATTAGTGGGCAAGTTTAGGAATAGCTACCCGAAAATAAAATCAAACTGACAGGGGAAAAGAGAAGGACCAAACCTTATAGCTCTGTATTTGAAAAGGTCCACTGCGTCATTAGTTCAAAAATGCCCGTCCATCTGCTAAACTGGGCAACGATCACCAATCTCACTATTCCTAAAGCCCTCTTTACAGCACATTTATCGTTACTTTCCCATATCATCAACAAATTCTACAGTTTTTTTTTTTTCCCCCTCCTTTTAAGTGCAAGTCAGAAGACGCAGGCACAAGAAAGCAAAAAGCCAAAACCTCGTAATAGGGCTAAGAAAACCAAAACAAACAAAAAAAAAAAAAAAAAAAAAGATAGAAAATCATTCAAACTAACTCCTATAATTCTACTCTCCTTTTGTTAAAGAAGAAAAGGCTTCTAAACATTTACAAGGAAGAAGAATCAAACTTCTTAACTTCAAGTGGAAAAAACTAGCCAATGTTTGTGCTTTTTTTTTTTTTTCTTTGGATCAATAAGTAGTGAGCACTTTGGTTATAGAAAAACAAAAAGAAAAAAGAGTACTTTTTTTGTTTTCTCTTTCTTAAAATCTTGGATTGCTATGCCTGCAGAAGAGAATAATGTATTTCAATCACTCACGCAGGTTATAATGAAGATTATTTCCTGCAATATGAGCCAAAAGTACTAATAGTAGAATTGCTCAAGGCAAAGAAGCAGAAGAAGACATGCACTGCAGATTTGCGTATAATTTTTAAGGCTCCATTTGGGAATTATAACAAGGCATGGAATACCCTTTAAATTAAACTTAATGGAGGAAAAAATACCTATTGTACAGCGTAAATTTTTCCTAAGTAAAAAACATATAATAAACGAGTATTACCTCAGAAGAAAATAAGGATCAAAACCGTCCCAGAGAGAGGAATCGATGCCAGATCTGAGCTCGGAATCTGTGACAACACCTGACATTTTCTTGTGTGATTGAACCACCAATACATAGATGTTATAAATTACAGGGTTCTTGAGAAATGGTCTGATAATGCTGCCAAGTTCAATAAGGTCTGCTAATTGAGGTGTACTTATTCCTGCTTGTCTACTGAAGAGACACCGTGAGAGAGCATAAAGGCCAAGCAAATTCGCATACAATGATATAAACACATCCTTATGGTTGCCAGCGCCACCAATCCAATCAAATCTACCTTCATTCTTGGGAAACTCGTTTGCAAATGATATCAGCTGAAGGTAAAATTTTTTTCTCCATTTCTGTAAGAAATTCATGACTTCATCCTCATCAGATAACTCAACCGCTGATGATAATGACGCTGGAAGTTTCTCTAAGTGCAAGCAGCAAAATTGACAAATGAGCAACTTCTCTTCATGGTGATTGTCTATCTCCTTGTCAAATACCCGTCTGACAAGATCGCCTTGAGATAAAATGTAACTTGTGTTCAGAACAAATCTTATAAGGTATTCGAAGTATGCAAGCCAATGACCAAACACAGAAGACAGAAACTCAAAGCTTGACTCTATGGCCTTCTCCACTTGGGTGGGAAGTGCTGGTACATCTCTTTTGGTGCTTCCACCGTTTCCTTCAATGGTGAAACATTTCTGTACATCCTTGGCAAGATTTTCTCTGAGCCCAATGTCCTCATCCTCCAACAGCTTAATACATGTGAACCATGTGTCTAATATTCGAGAAGCATACATGTTGGCAGCTTCTGATGACTCAAAAGAATGCAGTTCTTCAGAAGATGTAGGTGTATTAGAGACAAATGAATAGATGTACGCAGCTTCTTCAAGCAAACCAGAGGCTACCATAGAATCTGCAGCTGCCTTGCGCATGTTCACAGGCTCAGATGAAATACTGTGTAGGCCAATTAGGTCAATGAAAGTACAGATGCATCTATAGATATGAACCCATTTTTCTGAACAATCAAGTTCACTATAATTAATGGTTTTCTTTTCCCCTAAATCCAGGAAAATAGAATTTCTAAATAAGTTGGTAAACTTCTTTACACACAACCCCATGCAGCAAATGAGTGCTTCCTGAGTCTTTCTGTGTCTGACAACCTTGTTCAAAGAAATTAACTTATCCCAAAACAAAAATATGGCATCAGAATCCATATTACCAATGTAAATTGTTCCCTCATTATGTTGAATTTGAGGCTTCTGAAACTGCAACGTGTTCCAAACAAAAAGAATTCTCAAGATATAGTACATACATCTGGAGTTATTCTCTGAGGCTAGTAACTGAATTAGTGTTGGCTGCAAATTAGCCACTGCCCACTCATGAATAATTCTAATGTCACTGATAGAACTTTCACTAGTTCCGCTAGATTCCAATGTTTTGAGAAACTGAAAAAGCCATTTGAGTGATGCAATTCGAACTTCATATGATTTGTTAGATATTGAAAGAATTAACCTTTGTGGTAGTCCCACTACTACACTATCGATTTCAGGTACCTCTGAAGAAGATAAGCCAGAAGGAGGATAGCCTTGGAGCAACTGAAATCCTTCTTCAGCCACTTCAATGGTTACTTGGGATACACAATTGAAATATGAAACAGCTGCCCGCTTGTGCAGTTCAGATCTAGTAGGATCGTAATATAAAGACCCATAAGAAGCTTTCAAATCCAAGCATTCTGCAGATAGCCTCGCAAGGAGGCTCCTAATGGAATCAACATGTTTGCTCATTCTGCGTGTTCTTACTATTGCAAGCATATGATCCAGAACCTGTAAATAGGAAGAGTTGAGGATAGAACAGGGACAGAATCTGGGGCTGCCAATCCATGAACACATCCCAAGCACCTGGATCAAATCTCCAAGAATCTGATCTTTCTTTGAGACATCACCCAAATTCCTGAAGTTGACATCTAAAAGAGAACTTAACTGCAACAACATTCCATGAATGGAATTGAATGAGGCAGTACGAGCCCCCTGGCATTCTGTAGCTGAGCTAAATGAAATTTCGCTAATTGATTGACGAGGTAACTCAGAGGCAATATTGATGAGTACACCAGGGAGTTTTTCATTTGAAACCAGGCCTGTCAAAGCTCTTGAGGCAAGCGCTCGAATACGAAGATTGCTCTGAGTAGAACACCTCCTAATGAGAGGCATGAAGAGGAAAGGATCCAGAACGTCCTCAGTATCACAACTCATAGAAGAAGGATTGAGTCTGGACAAGAGAATCAACACCGGACACAAGCTTGGATGGACAGCCTTCAAAATGTTGGATTTCAAATCTTTTGGAGATTCATCCCCAAGAAATTCGGTGGCCACCTTCAATTCATTGAACAGAAAAGGATGCAAAGTGGGGTACCTTCATGCAAAAAAGAAATCCTTATAAATGACAATTGATAAATTACATTATCTAAAGAAAAGATTAACCATACATGGTATTGGCACATGCAAGGAACGAAAATTCGACTTTGCCTTCAACTTAGACCTTTGAAAATTAGAATTAATTCGAAGAGTTCGAGAAATTCGATAGAATTTTTGTAGAAATTTGTCAACTTAAAAATCTTGAAAAATACTATGTAAATGTTAAAATATGTATAATTTCTATTCAAAATAATAAAAATAAATATAAATTAAATATAAAAGTATGTATATAATGGTTTCTAACATGTATTTTAACATTAACAGTGTTTAATGCATGTTGTGCTTGTTAACTTAAAATTGCTATAAACAAAAAAAAAGAAAGAGAAACTTGTTGTCAATCCCTAATGGTCTTGCAAACATAAACACTAGATCGATTGATCGTTGGACCACTAGTCGCTACAAGCGCAAGTCTATTCAATCTTCTCTATCGATCATAATAGATCTCTTTTTTTCTTGTTTTTCTCCCGATGCCTCTCTTCGTAGGCTTTTAGCTTATTTTTCTCTTCTCTTTCTTCTTCCTATTACGTCTCTTTCAAGCTACAACTCATTCTTCCGTCTCTCGGATAACCACTCATCAATTGCACATATTTCACCTTCAGTCTTCTCCATTTATAAAGCAAGATTCTTTTTACTATTGTTGTGATTATATAGAAGATTTTTTGTGCACTACATATATTTTTTAATTAAAAATATCTTTTTTTTACAGCTTTTATGCAATTTTTTTTTCCAGAAAGGGTCAAAACTTCAATTTTAAGTGAACTTTGCTAATTTTTACCATAGAACTTCTCGCTGATTTTTACGATGGAACTTCGCTTCGATTTTTCAATTTACCTAATTAATTCGGCTAATTTCGTCGAAATTCGTCTAATTTTTATACCATGATTGTCACAAAATTTAGACAACGATGATAAATGTAAATTAATTTTGTCACCCAAATATGGCATAGACAATAATACAACAAATAACTTTTTATGTTTTTGAAGAGGATGTAATTTGGCAATTGGGACCAAGTTAGTAAGAGTATATTCAGGGGAGGATTGGGCATAGGCGGGCTGAAGCGTAGAAACATTGCTCTTAGAGGCAAATGGCTATAGAGAATGAAAGTGAATCATAAGGCTATGTGGGTCAGGGTAGTGAGGAGCATTCATGGTTTAAAGGTGCAAGGAAGAGAAGATGGTATCAAAGGAAGATGTCGCCATCGATCCCCATGGAAGGATATATACACCATATATAAAAAATTCAGAGATAACATAATTTGGAAGGTAGGGAAAGGAGATACAGTTGATTTCTGAGGGGACATATGGTGTGGCATTAGGAGATTAAAGGAGCAATTTTCCAACATTGTTAGACTCTCGACTAGGCAATCAACACCAACTTTTTTATTTCAGAACATGCACGATGGAAGGGGACAGTGTGCATTGGGGATGAAACCTCCACTTGAGGCATAACATAGGAGAAGGGTATGTTGAAGAAATGAGCGAGTTGTTATCATTACTCCATAATTTCCACCTTGAAGAGTTGAATACGGAAGACTGTCCTCAATGGCATGGTGAATCAAATAATAAGTCATCTATGAAATCGTTTTTGGAAAAACTTTCAGCAGAAAATAGCTAGCAAATCACAGTCCCAACAAAATTCATATGGAAGACTAAAGCACCCACAAAGGCTCGCATCTTGGCTTGGCTGATTAGCATGCGCAAACTAAACACAACATATAATCTTCAAATTCGTTCACCACATTTCTATTAGAATGCTTCGATTTGTGTCATGTGCAGGAATGATTCGAAGACGGTCTAGCACATTTTTGGGGAATGTAAGGCGATGCAGCAACTGTGGAGTTGGTGGAACTAGAAACACAGGAGCTTTGTGCCCCCTCCTTCGAACCATTCTTTCCAGATTTCAGATGTAGTCGCTGCCACCAAAACTCAACAATTTTGGAAGCTAATTTTGTTTGTTGTATGGTACTCCATATGAGAAGAAAGGAATGCAATAATTTTTTTTGGACAAGAAAAATTCAGTTAGATTAATTTGAGAGAGGTCCAATATTTTGTTCACCACCTGGATCTCAGTTTCTAAGTTAGGAAAAGAGTATAAATTCGGAGAATGACTATATAACAAGGAGGACATCATTAACTCTAGATAGTTTTTTGTTTTGACGTAAGGTGCCAGATATCTCATCTGGCTTTGGTTGTATTAATCTTATTATAAATATATTTCCTAGTTTCTTTTCCAAAAAAAAAAAAATTTTGAACTTTTACCAATTATAATAGTAAATAGATATTAACTTCATTTCAAATTTTTAAAAATTATATATATATATATATTGACAATGTGGTGGTTTCCGGGCTTAAGCTCAACTAGTCCATCGTGTATTACACTCGCCCACCCTAAGGCTAGGACTCAAGAGACAACAGGAGACTCAAGTGGTGGTGAGCGACTCAAACTCGAGACGTAAGTCTCGGTATCAGGCCATTGAGGATGTTTAGCGCCGTGTTTGAGGCGACCACCACGCCACTGGAATTAATAAAAGTTTAATAATTGAACATAATCACGATACAGTAATTAATTATGTGATTAATGAGCAAAACATGCATATGTTTTAGTTTTTGGATGCCAATGTACCTTTTATAAGTATCTATAAACTGATTATAAGTCGAGACATGGGTAAAGCACTTATATCATTATATGTCTTCAACTAATACTGAATGCTACTTATAGAATTCAATGATGAACCAAGTCTTGAAATATAATTTAAAAGAGATTAGTCAATTATAGAATCAAAACTTTAAAAACAAAAAGTTGTAACCAGTTACCACAGTTCACTTATGATGGAAAAAATATCAGAATGCATAAAAGGCTACTATTCTAGTGCATAAAATAAGTCTTGAAGCAAGTCAAGCAACAATACTAATCATGAGC
>JAJIYU010016935.1:0-11936 GCA_030144865.1 Tinospora cordifolia | reverse complement strand
CAACCACCACTACATAACAAATATTCAACCACCACTACATGACAAATATTCAACCACTACCTCTACTATAAATATGGAGCCTCTCTTCATATTTTTGCACACCAAATCAAAACATTGAATTTGAGAGGAGAGGGAGAAGAGAAAAGTTTGAAAGAAAGAATAGCTAAGGTGAGTTTCTTTCCTTTCTTTTAATTTATTATTTTGATTTAGATAATACTTGCTTGTTTGGTTAGCTTAATCTTTTATGTTTTATTCTTATTCTTTGCAATTATGTCATTCAATCATCATATTGCATGACCTAGAGAGCATGCTCTGTAGTTGCGTCTTGTACGATCTTCTACATCAGAAATTGAAAGTCTCTTTCCTGTTTGAGAGAGTATGCTCTGTAGTTGCGTTTCGTACGATCTTCTACATCAGAAATTGAAAATCTGTGCTTCTATTGATTTATCATGTTATATTGTGGTATGTTTAATTTTCTGTTGAAATATTTATCTATCATGCTTTTGTATACAAAAGTTAGATTAAATAAGATTTCAACCACGTACCGGTACGGGAGACTTTCTGTGTTCCATGTAGAATTGGAACTAGCTGTCAATACTGACATCAACTTGGAACGGGTTTCAAAATGAACTCACTGGAAATGGGTTGAGTTTCAGAATTGATCTCTCCCCAGATCAGGAGCACAGAGAGTATTTCCGTCCGGTCTTAATTACGACTGAATATATATATTTATTGGATCGAATTAATCTCTGAAAGTGTTTGATCTGCTTGTATTGTCTGGTTGGAATAATGGATTAAATAGATGGATTGTTTCACTGAGCTGTGTAGCTCACCCCCCTTATTTTTCACAACAGGAAATTGATGAGCCTGCGTAGAGATTGTTCCTTAGAAAGTTTTTATTTAATTTAATGTAGGGCAAATAGGCCCAAGTGAACTCATGTATCTTCAGTTTTAAATTTATTTTTCGTTGTAATGGAATATTGTAATTTGGAATTGTTAAATGAACATATGGAAGATTTTTCTTTACTATGATGTTATTTTTGTACATAGACTAATGTATACAGGAACCCTAAGCATTTGGGTTTAAGAAGAAGAAAATGTTGCATCAGGCCTATCTCCCGGGCATCCCAAGATTTTGATCAAATAGAATTGAACCGTCAGATGATGTGGAAGAAGGGACTTGGGAGGCGGGGTGTTACAGTGTTAAATAAATAAGGCTTGGGATAATTGAAATAGAAAGGCAAGTTGTGTACTTGTAAATGTAATACCAGCCTGGCCCACCTTGTAGTCAAGACAAATTGAAATCCTTTGGTTGGGGTGTTACAAAGGTGGTATCAGAGCCTAGGCTTTAGATGCTTTGGGTTAGAAATACAAAGTCAAGCTTAAACATGTGTTGTTGGGCTAGAATTAAAAAGTTTAATCTTTTACCAATGCTGGTATTAGATTAAGAAAGTATTAACTCAATTAGGTTTCACTTGTGCTTTGAGTTGAAATTGGAATGCCCTACCTTCTAGTTTGAAATTGAAAACTATTTTGGAAAGTGTTTTCAAAAAGGAAAGATACGTTTTGAAATGTTTTGTTTGGATACAAAGATTGCAAGTTGAGCTGATAGTGGGTAAGTCTTGTCCTGATTAAAGCTAAACATTGAATGGGAGGTAGGTTATCCTGCCCTAGAAAGTGCGTTTATTAAGTAGACTTCATTCTCGCCACCCGGTCTGGAGGTTGTGCCACCAGCTTGTACAAGTATTTTAAGTTGAAGAACACCCTTACTTTTTATAAAAGAAAATTAGGGCAAAAAACTGGTTAAAAGTCGAAAAAGATATCAAAGTTGGTGTCTTGATTAAATAAATAAGGGTTGTGAATTGACCAGATTGAAACCCTGGTTCTAGGGGTATTACCTCAGGTAGAAACATGGGTGGAACAGTGGATCAAATGCATGAAATTCTAGGACATAGGTTATAAAATGAAAATGTCTAAGAGTAGAATTATTGTTTTGTCAGGACATGAGATTGGGAAGCTTTTGTATCTTTGGTTTCTATGTAATATGGAATGCATAAGAATTCAAGGTTATGTAAAAAGCCTGGACTCGGAGAATGACGGACCATGTTTGGTGAATTATCGATAACTTTGGAAGAACTTATTTCTCTATGCATGGCTGATATGGGACAGTAAGGTATATTAGGCTCGAAAAACCTTAATTATCGAAACATTTGCAAAATTGTTTGGGTGTGGCAATTTTTCGAGTGAATGTCTAAGTGGATGGAGTAGATTTGTATGGGACACTTGAACCTAGAAGCTTAGATGGAAGCCTGAAAATTTTCTATGCTAGCATGGAACTCTTTGATTGTATGATTGTTGAAAAACATGCTTGATTTGTTTATATGTATGTCATATGAAACCAAAACTATTAGGCCACTGAACAAATTGAAAACCTAGAGACGTGAATCTAGAGTCATGATAATACGAATGTTTGATGAGACAAATATTGACAAAGTGTTAAATTTATAGACAATGACAGGAACAAGAAGATATGCTACCCGATCCACCACATTTGATGAGCCAGAGCAAAGGGATTAAGAAATACCTGCAGAGAGGCCCAAATGGAGAATATGATGAATGAAATTGCTCGGAGGGTTATGGATCAACTAATGAAAGCCCTACCGTAGATACTCCCTTACGTAGTACCTTAGCCTCAAGTGCCTGGACCCATCCTCGTTCAACAACTGGCACCGGTGGCTCAAGCTCCCAAACGTAAGAGAGCTTAGGAGGATTTGGATGATGAGAAACAGAGAAAGATGCTAATGGAGCTACAAAAATTCCATTCCACATTTTGCAAGAACAATTGACTGTATCATGGCAAACCATTGGCATCAAGAGATGGAGGAACATTTGAATGTGATGAAGGTAACAGTCTCAAGACGGGTGGCACTGGCCACATGCCACTTCAAGGGACTGACCAAAAGTTGGTGGCATATGATAAGGATGGGCCCTAACGCAAATGTTAAAGAAATAAGTTGGAAAAATTTCACAAAAATCTTTTATGAAAAGTTCTTTCCCAAAGTTACAGGAAGAATTTGCCAGCTAAAGTAGAGGGACCTAACTATAGCCGAATATAAGAGAAAGTTCATTGAACTAGCCAAATTCTCGCCAGAACTGATTAGAGAAGAATGAATGAAGCCAATTGTTTTTTACAGGGTCTCAAGATGGAGATCCGAGAAACAATGAGGTCTCTAGGCCTAAAGACATACAGAGATGTCTTAGAAAATGTCCTAACCCTAGAACAAGAGCTCAACTTAGAATAAAGGTTGAAGGGGAAGAATAAGAGGCCCGAGAATGAAAAAGATCAAGGGGCTCAGAAAAAAAAAAGCAAGAATGATGTGAAAGCACCACAGAAACAGGGGCAAACCAAGAACGAGTCTAAGGAAGAGGCAAGGAGACAAGGATTGTGTTACGCATACATGTAGAATGGTCATACTACCAAAAATTGCCCAACTATACCCACTCAAAATCATCAACAACGATTAACACATGAAGGAGGTCAGAACGGTCGTCCTCAAGATAGACAACAACAGCAGAATACCAGTGAGGGGCAGAATCAAGGTTGTGGTCAGAACCAAACTATAATATTTTTTGTTGAGGCCCATGAAGATCAAGTCCCTATTGTGGAAGGTACATTCCACTATTTAATGTTTTTATGAGACTATTATTTAACTCGGGTGCCTCTAAGTCTTTTATCTCTAAAGAATTAGTTGATAGGATACAACTTTCACTGAAAACACTATCCATTACTTTGAATGTGTCCACACAAATAGGGACCACTATGACTTGAAAAAGAGTGCGTAGTTGTGACCTAAAGTTTGGGGATAAACTCTTAATAGTTGATCTACATACTTTACCCTTCTATGGCTACGATGTAATCTTGGGGATGGATTGGTTAGACCAATATCAAGCTCAGATAGATTGCCTTAAGATGCAAGTAGTCATAACCCTACCTTTAGGGGAAACCTATAAAATAAACAGAGATATGCGAACACTACCAAAAAGTCCAACCATAGCCATATTGAACTGCTTAAGGTTGAAAAATGAGTTCAAGGAACCATCTCAAGAAGAGCCTATTGAACTAAAGAGAATACAAAACCTAGCAGTAGTATGAGGATGTATTCCTAGATGACTTATGCGAACTACTACCTGCTAGAGAATTAGAGCTTAAGATTAAAGTTCACCTTAGAACCAACCTTATAGCCATATTTCCTTACAGAGGCATAAGTAGAACTGGTCGAGTTGAAGTCCCAACTTAGCGAACTCAGGGAAAATGGTTTTATCAGGTTGAGTGATTCACCCTAGGGAGCTCTAGTACTGTTTGTGAAGAAGAAAGATGGTTCCATGAGACTATGTGTCGACTATCAGAAGCTAAATAAAACTACAGTGAAGAATAATACCCTCTACCAAGGATTGATGACCTATTTGATCAATTGAGAGGGGCCACTCATTTATCAAAGATTGATCTTAGGTTGGGTTATCGTTAGTTGAGAATAAAGGAGTTTGCCATATATAAGATAGCCTTCAAAACAAGATATGGACACTTTAAGTTCATCGTGATGCCCTTTGGTTTGACCAATGCCCCAACAACATCCATGGATTTATTGAACCGAGTATTTAAACAATACCTTGACCAGTTTGTAGTGGTATTCGTGGATAATATCCTAATTTACTCTAAGTCAGAAGGTATACTTAGAACACTTGCAGATAGTGTTGGAGACCCTCAGAAGACACCAATTACATGCCAAGTTCAGCAAGTGTGAATTCTGAATAAAGATGTCAAGTTCCTTGGTCAGTAGTATCAACAGAAGGTATCTCTACAGACCCAGAGAAGGGGGAGGTAATCATTGGCTGAAAATATCTAAAGATAGTTATAGAGATTAGGAGTTTCTTAAGCCTAGTTGGATACTAGAGAAGGTTCATCCAAGACTTCTGTTAATTGCATAGCAAACTAACATAAGAATAGGTAAAATGTTGCATTTTATAAGAAATAAGGGAGAATAGAAGTAAAGAATTTCATAATTAGCAATAGTTGCATGTAGCTAGGGATTTACATTGTTTAATAACTTTTAAGCCTTGTTTTCTATAGTTTTGATATCCTTTTATGAGAAAATGATGTCTGGAAAAGGAATTGAGTGTGTTGTAGGATACAAGATCAAGCACACAGGAAGAATGCATTAGAAGAATGCAAATAAGAGATGGAATCAAGAGAAAATACCAGTAGACCGCGGTCCAAGAACTGAAGACCGTAGTAACAGCAGAAGAACAGAACCAGTATACAATGCACTGGTGACCGCGGTCCATAAACTGGTAACCGCGGTCACCAGAACTTGATTTGCATAGAAACAGCACAGACCGCGGTAGATAGAACATGGAGAATTTCTGGGTTTTGACATAGAAATCATTGACCGTGGTCACTCGATTGATTAGCGATATTTTCGTATTTTTTAGGTTTTTTAGTGCGAGACTATAAATAGAAAAGCGTAATTAGAGTTGAGGGGACAAAATATCGAAAAGAAGTCACTGTGACGGCTGTTAGGGCAAGAAAAACTGGATTTTCATTGAGAATTGAAGATTGTTTAAGAGTTTTGAGTATGTATTGCTCCTTTGAATTTAATTTTATGATTTCCTTTGAATTCATGTCTAGTTAATCAGATTTATTGTCTGGGATGTGATGTTTAATGCATAGTTTGTGATATTTATATGTAGTTATTGAGCTGTAGACTCCATTCTTTATTGTATATACTTAAAGCCTTACGTCTATTGGCCATAGATGTATTGAACTTAATACTTTGGTCTATCTCGGGAGAGAAACCTAAAGGGTGGACATCACAATTTGGACTTAGACTGGTTGATTTATCGAGAGATTATTGACCAATCTAAGGAGTGCCACATGACTTGTTGAACATAACACGTAGGTTGTTAAGTGAACACCTCGGAAGAGGGTTTGACAAAACAAATCTAGTGAACGTTGAAATACCTTGGGAAAGGGTTTCAGCTATTAATGCAATAGCTCATGGATTAAGTAATTCATAACTACAAGAAGGATTGGACACTAAGCAGTGAGAATCACTATCTTGGACATGTCCATACTTTGATTTCTTACAACTAACTACTACTTTTGTTTAGAGCAATTTCTAATTTTTAGTTTAATTCAATCACATTCAGTATAGTCTTGATAAAACCTTGGTCAATAGTAAATTTGGGATTTGAATTCACAAACCAATCTTTTTTCCCCTGAGGATGATACCCGGTCTTACCGGTTATTACTATTGCGATCCCGTACACTTGTGGAGTCGCTAACAAGTTTTTGGCGCTGTTGCTGGGGAAAAATGGTGTTTAGTGTTTTCAAAACCAGTTGAATTTGGTTGGATCTTAGTCAAGACAAAAATTTTTATTTTATTATTACTTATCAATTGATTTTTCTTATCATTAGTAAAGAATACATTGAATACACTTGATCTATTTGCGTTTTGTGTTTCAGGTTTGTATGAGTAAACATCCTTGTAACCCCTATGACTCAAATTTGTTGAAAACAATCAGTCAAATTCGGTTGGAAGCTCAAGATCTGAAAGCGTAGTTCGGGAGTTGGTAACAATGGGGAGGCACCATTACGGGACTTCTTCAAACCCGTCTTAAACAACAACTACTCAGGCATAACAAGGACACCAATCAATGCAAACAATTTTGAGTTGAAACCGTCCTTGATCACCATGGTGCAGCGGCAACAATTTGGAGGTTCCGTAGTGGAAGATCCAATGGCACATCTAAACTCCTTCGTGGAAATATGTGATACAGTCAAAATGAATGGAGTAACTAAAGATCAGCTTAGGCTACGACTGTTTCCCTTCTCCTTAAGGGATAAAGCAAAAAGTTGGTTGCAAACCATGCTTATGGGAAACATCACAACTTGGGAAGAAATGGGCCAAAAGTTTCTACAAAAAGTATTTCACACGAGCCAAAGTACATCAGCTGAGATGGGAGATTAGCTTTTTCAAACAATTTGAGTTGAATCTTTATATGAGGCTTGGGAGAGATTTAAAGACCTACTAAGACGTTGCCCGCAACATGGATATCTACCTTGGCTTCAAATTTAGATGTTTTACAATGGACTTACACCACCCACCAAGGCCTTGGTAGATTCAGCAACAGGAGGATCTTTGATGGGCAAATCAACCACAGATGCAACTCAATTGATTGAAGACATGGCAACCAATGCCTATGGACATGGTACAGAAAGAAGTACAGCAACAAAAGTGGGAATTCATGAAGTTGATGAGATCAGTGCTTTACATGCCCAAATTGCAGCAATGACCCATAAGTTGAATTTGGTGAAAGAAAAGAGTAGTGGAGCACAACTTCAACAAGTATAGTCAATTGCTGAAGCGAGTAAGTTATCTTATCATGGAGAAGCTTCAATCGAACAGATGAATGCAATGAACAGATTCAGTGGGTATGAAGCACTAGTTGGGGGGTATAATGTCCCAAAGTACTATCATCCGGGAGTGAGGAACCATGAGAATTTCTCATATGCAAATAATAAAAATGCTCAAATGCCACCAGGATTTGTCAATCAATAGCCTTTGCAAGAGAAAGAGCCATCTTTGGAGGATAAACTTGATGAAATGATGAATATGCATTCAAGGTTCTTCAAAGAGTTGACTAGAAGGGTTGATAAAAATGATACAAGAGTTTCAGGAATTGAAATCCAGGTGGGAAACATTAATGCCACTATTAAAAATCTGGAAACACAAGTGGGGCAATTGGCACAAATAGTGTCAAACCAGCAGCGGAGCTCTTTTCCAAGTGATACCCAAGTAAATCCAAAGGATAGCTGCAAGGCGGTTACTACTAGGAGCTGCAAAGAGGTAGTAGGTCCATGAAATCCAAGTATACTACCTATTGAAGCTGAGGGAGCTGTTAACAATGAAGTGGATGTGCAAAAGTCATCCATAGGGCAACATGAAAAACCTGCATCATTAAAAGGGAAGGTCAAGGTAAGAGCAAATCAAGAGAGAAGAATTTCTGAAACTCCAACTTTACCATTTCCTCAAAGGTTTCAGAAAAAGAAGATGAATGAACAGTTTGCTAAATTTTTGGAGATGTTTAAGAAAATCCATATAAACATTCCATTTGCTGAAGCTTTGCAATAAATGCCCAATTATGCAAAGTTTATGAAGGAGACCATGTCCAAGAAAAGGAAGCTGGAGGATTCCGAAAAAGTCAAGCTCACTGAAGAATGTAGTGCCATCCTACAGAAGAAGCTTCCTCAAAAGTTGAAAGATCCAGGTAGTTTCACTATACCTTGCAATATTGGGTCTAAAATTTTGGAGAAGGTACTATGTGATCTTGGAGCAAACATAAATCTGATGCCTTTGGCTGTATGTAAAAGGTTGGTAATGACAGAAATCAAGCCAACAACCATCACTCTTCAACTAGCTGATAGGTGTTTAACATATCCAAAAGGAGTGGTTGAGGATGTGTTGGTCAAGGTAGATAAGTTCATATTTCCAGTGGATTTTGTGGTTCTAGATATGGAAGAAGATGGTGAAATACCACTTATCCTTGGAAGACCTTTTCTAGCTATCGGGCATGCACTCATTGATGTACACAAGGGATAATTAACTTTAAGAGTTAATGATGAGAAAGTGATCTTCAATCTTTACAAGGCAATGCAATATCCTGGTGACTTACATGAATGTAACAGGGTGGAGATCCTAAACTCTTGCATTGGCAAGGTGGTGGAGGCACTAAGCTCACAAGATGAGTTGGTGGGAAGCATCTCTCGCTCATTGACGTTGCCTGAAGTCACGACAGTAGAAGAGCAGCTTGTGGTGCTAGCTTTAGAAGCAAGCACACCAGAATTCCACAGTAAAGAGGATTAATTGCTTGAAAATAAGCCATTTGAAGTTGTTCAAGAGCATCCAAAGGAAGTAGAGTTGAAACAGCTTCCAGAGCATTTGAAGTATGCATTTTTGGATGACGATAAATCACTTCCAATCATTATCTCCTCATCACTTGCACCTGTTCAAGAAGGGAAGTTGTTGAAGGTGTTGCAAGAGCACAAATCTGCATTAGGATGGACAATTGAAGATATCAAGGGGACAAATCCGGCCATTTGCATGCATAAAATTTTAATGGAGGACTCACATAAACCAATGGTGGAACATCAGCGAAGGCTCAATCCTATTATGAAAGAAGTGGTGAAGAAAGAAGTTATGAAGTGGCTAAAAGCTGAAATTATCTATGCTATATCAGATTCACCATGGGTTAGCCCAATTCATGTTGTACCTAAAAAAGGGGGAATGACTGTAAAAGGAGAGTCAATAGGTTCAAGAACAACAACTGGATGGCGTGTTTGCATAGATTATCGGAAGCTGAACAAGGCAACCCATAAAGATCATTTCCCTTTACCTTTTGTGGACCAAATGCTGGATCGTATTGCTGGTTATGATTTCTACTGTTTTTTGGATGGATATTCAGGATATAACCAGATAGTCATTGCACCAGAGGATCAAGAAAAGACTACTTTCACTTGTCCACATGGCACTTATGCATTGAAGAAAATGCCATTCGGTTTATGCAATGCACCAGTTGCGTACCAACGGTGCATGATGGCAATATTTGTTGATATGATTAAAGACATCATGGAGGTATTCATGGATGACTTCTCATTGTTTGGTGAAACATTTGAACTATGTTTCAACAATCTGAAATGAGTCCTCTCCCGGTGTGAAGAAAAAAATCTAGTCCTAAATTGGAAGAAATGTCACTTCATGTTTCGTGACGGCATTGTGTTGGACCATAGAGTTTCTGTTAATGGCCTAGAGGTTGATAAGGCAAGGATTCAAGCCATTGAAAATTTGTCACTACCAACAACAGTGCGCGAGGTGCGGAGTTTCTTGGGGCACACAGGATTTTATCAAAGATTTATCAAGAATTTATCTAACATAACTCGTCCTCTATGTCAATTACTGGAAAAGGAGGCTGAATTTATCTTCACAGCTGAGTGTGTTGATGCTTTTAACACACTTAAGAAAGCCTTGACAACTGCTCCAATAATGTCAACACCAATTTGGGAGAAACCATTCGAAATCATGTGTGATGCTAATGATTATGCAGTAGGAGCAGTTTTGGGACAAAGACGTGATAGAATGTTCAGAACCATTTATTATGCAAGCAAAACATTAGATGTTGCTCAAAAGAACTATACCACCACTGAAAAGGAGTTGCTAGCTATTGTTTTTGCTTGTGACAAGTTCAGATCATAGATTGTGAGCTCACATGTCAAAGTCTTCACTAATCACGTGACAATCTGATAGTTGTTTGCAAAGAAGGATGCCAAACCAAGATTAATAAGGTGGATTTTGTTGCTGCAAGAGTTTGATATTAAGGTAATAGATAAAAAGGGTACAGAAAATGTTGTGGCAGACCACTTGTCTCGCCTGCCAAATGAAGCAAATCCTAAAGGGAATAGTGGAGGTCTTCCTGGATTAGCGTCTCTTGTCAGTAAATGACAACCTTTCGTGGTATGCAGAGTTTGCTAACTACAATGCTACAGGCGTCACACCACCAGATCTATCTCAAAGCCACATAAAACGTTTCATACATGAGAGTAAGTTCTATCTTTGGGATGATTCCTTTCTTTACTGGAGGTGTGCTGCCAAGGTGATTCATCGTTGCATTCTTGAATTTGAAATTAACAAAGTTCTTCATGATTGCCACGCTTCACCTTATAGTGGTCACTATAGCCATCAAGAACAGCCAGACGTGTACTTGAGAGTGGGTTTTATTGGCCAAGCATGTTGAATGATGCTTATCAGTTTGTCAAGATTTGTGAGGCATGTCAGAAGCAAGGAAACATCTCTAGAAGGAATGAAATGCCTCTTACCTCATTTGTAGAAGTGGAATTGTTTGATGTGTGGGGCATCACCTTTATGGGACCATTTCCACCATTAGCTGGTAAAAAATATATCCTACTAGCGGTTGACTATATCTCTAAGTGGCAGGAGGCAATGGCTACAGCTAAGAATGATGCACGAGTAGTACTTAAGTTCATTACACGAAACATTTTCTCTCATTTTGGAACTCCTACAGCTAAGGAACACATTTTTGCAATAAAGTCTTCAATAACCTTCTCACTAAGTATGGCGTGAGGCACAAGGTTGCCCTACCTTATCATCCTCAAACTAACGGGCAAGCTGAAGTGTCTAACTGGGAAATCAAGTCAATATTGCAAAAAACAGTTGGTACAAACCGTAAGGACTGGGCATTGAAGTTAGACGATGTATTGTGGGCCTATAGAATAGCATTTAAAACACCCATTAGTATGTCTCCTTATCAATTGCTGTATGAAAAATTTTGTCACTTGCCTTGCGAGTTAGAACACAGAGCTTATTGGGCAATCAAGAAGTTAAATTTCAATGTGAAGGCTTGTGGTGAGAACCGGTTGTTGCAGCTCATAGAACTTGAAGAGTTTCGCAAAGAAGCATTTGAGAACAACACCATCTACATAGAGGGCATGAAGAAATGGCATGACCAATTCATAGAGAAGAAGGAGTTTAAACTTGGGCAGCAAGTCTTTTTTTTCAATTCAAGACTCCGTTTGTTTCTGGGAAAACTTAAATCTCGATGGTCGGGACCATTTTTAGTTACTCAAGTTTTTTCGTATGGAGCTGTAGAGGTGCAGAGCTTGGTGGATGGCCACAGGTTCAAGGTGAATGGACAAATATTGAAGATTTTCTACAGTAGACCTAAGCAGATGGTGGAGACGGTTCTCCTCAAAGATTGAAGTAGCGTATCCTCGTCGAGCTAACGACGTTAAACTTAGCGCTGAGTGGGAGGCAACCCACTATAGGAGTTTGCATGATTATATTTTTGAGTTTAGTTTGTTAGAT
>JAJIYU010016934.1:0-11914 GCA_030144865.1 Tinospora cordifolia | reverse complement strand
AATTAGGGCGAGTTGTGACCCTGATAGTGACCACCTAGCACAGAGTGCCTATTGAGGGGTTCTGTGGGCCTACGATGATGGCAACGACAATAAGTCCTAATCGGGTCGTCATGATATGCCTAACTGTCTGCAACTCGCTCGTGTATTGATTGGGCTCCCCTAGAGCATCGAGTGACCACCTAGCACAGAGTGCCCTGAGGGGGGGTTCTGTGGGCCCAGATTTGGGTCGTCACCTATACACCTAACCGCCGGGCTTCTCCCGCTCGAGTGGATTTATATTTTTTGCAGCATTATTAAAACTGTTTTTAATAAAGGTGCACGACTGCATTATGATTTTGAATTGTGTTTACTGTTGCATTCACTTGCATAATGCTATTGCTCATGCATTCATGGCACATGTTTTAACTATGGAATACTTGTTTTAAGTTTGAATTAGACTGCATTACTCACTGAGCCGCCGTCGACAATTAGGCTCACTACTCTAACTTTTCAGGTTCTTCAGCAGCGGATAAGGGCAAGGAGTAGTTATCGCGTAGGGCTACACTCTCTTCTCTTTTCGGTAAGACTTCTTTGTATTTTTCCTTTTCTGTTATCGTCTTTTGAGGGTTAGGATCTATGTATAGGGGTGAGGATAGCATGTATATGATGAAAAGTCCCTCCCGTTGCTACACATGTGTAATAACCCATTTTGAAAATATGAAGTTCTTATTAGTGTTCGTATGTTAAATCTCTTATGCATTCTTTATGATTACTCTGATAGTGTGTGATGTAGTGTTGTATGTTGAGTCTTAACAATGTCTTGGCAAGCTTGGCTTGCGGGCGAGTTTGTTGGGACACTGTGCCGATCGGTTTGCCCTTCATCCTAGGGAAGGGGTCTCGACAATTCTCTCCTTGAGAATCGATCTACTTGTTAGACATTAAAGCAAATTAATTACATGTCACATCCATACTAATTACTATCTTATACAAATTAAGACACCATAAGCTATGTCATTTCACTCCATATGCATAAATAACAAATATGGTTTTCTTCACTCTTGGATCAATCTTATTTTCCTTGTCATGTAGTAAGCTGGACGTTCAAATATTTTCAAGGCACTATAATCAACAGCATTACCTGACTATATCTTAAGTAAAGTATGATAATCAATAATGATGATTTGTTAACAAGGATACAAGTCATAGCACCGCCTCTATTTAAAAATTTTTGCCGCAATTAGCATTGGATAACATACATTGCGCGTTCTCTGGTACAGTGTGGTTCATTTTTTCTACAATTTGATTCTATTGTGTTGTTCGCTTAGCTATAAAATGTTTTTTAGTGCCTTCATCTTCACAAAATTTTGAAAATGCCTTACTAGTGTGCTCACTACTATTATCAGTTCTTAACCTCTTTATGCTTCTGTCAGTTTGCTTCTCAGTCTTCATTTTCCACTTCTTGAATACCTCAAACACATCATGCTTAATTCTTAATATTTCTACCTACACCATACGAGAAACGTTATTAATAAAGGAAACAAAATACTTCATTCCTAATGCAAAAAGATCCCTCACATCTAAATAGATATAATCTAAAATACCTCTAGTGTAGTGAGTTGTTTGGTTGAACTTGAATCTATATTGTCTTTTAAACACACAATGCTCATGAAAGTCCAACTTTTCAACCTTACTTTTTCCAAGTAAGCCTTTATGACCCAACACTTCAAGTCTTTTCTAACTTATAGTGCTTCTGTTGCATATGCCAACTATGTATCTATTGAGCCACTATCCATAGATATTGTTGTATTACCAGTAACTATATAGCCAGATAACACATAAAAGTTACCAACTTTCTTGGCCTTTGAGACTACAAGTGCACCTAGGATTACCTTTAGAATTTTGCTTTTAGTTATAATCTTTCAACCTAGTAAATCTAAAGTGCCCATGAAAATAAGATTTTTTTCACAACTCTAGAATATATCTGATCTATGTCAATGTCGTTACAACTCTATCAAGCATCTTAATCTTTATTGTGTCGATCTCGTATGTATTACATGCCATATCATTCTCGTAACCATTCACACTTTGATAAGAAAAGAGATCAGTCTCTATTAGCACACATATGATAAGATGACTTGAATTAATAATACACTCATCATCTATGCATCCTACTATGACTGAAAGGACATTAGCACTACCATCATTTTCAACTGCGACATTGCTAGAATCTCCTAATTTTTGTTTTCTTTTACTCTTGTGGCATGGACAATCTTTCTTAAAGTGTCCTTAGTGACATTTAAAGAATTTTAATCTTCTCCTTTTTAATTTTGATCTAGATCTACTTCCAAAACATTGGACCCTCTTTGTCCAGATCTGCCTCTAACCAATGAACCTTCACTTAAGCCTTTACATTTTGCTTCAATAATCACCTTTTTCAACTCTTTGGATTTTAAAGCTATTTTGACATCCTCTAGAGATATAGTGTCTCTACTAAATAATGGCACAAACAAAGTGCTCATAGGAATTTGGCAGCAAACATAGCAAATATAGTGTTTGGTCCTCATTTTTTATTTCACATCCTATATTCATCAATACTATGAAAATCTTGTTGAATTCATCATGATGTTCCCTCATGAATGCTCCTTCTTTCATCTTCAGCATATGTAATTGCTTCTTCAAATACAACAATTTGTTAGAGATTTTGTCACATACGTTCTCCCCAATTTCAACCTCAAAACTACAACTGTAGTTTCTTCTTCAATCTCTCTAATAAATTTATTACTCAAGCATAAGATAACAACAACGAATGTTTTCTTTTGTGTTTTCATCTTTTTGCTTTTTCTCTCAACTTTTTAGTAATGCATCTCTTTCCTCTAGCGCCTTCTGTTGGAAATTTAGAGAGCACACAAATACTAAACAAGAGAAATATAGAAGAAGGAGATGAAGAACTCAAATTTTACACTAGAACTTGTGCAATTCGCTTGATGATAAAGTGAGAAATACAAGTGGTATTTATAGGAGTTTATCTATTAAATACATACGTGAATCTAAACATTCATGAAGTTGTAAGCTCATGGATTATACTCCACTAGGTACATACATATGTATTATTAATTCCTAATACATTCATGAACATATTAAAACATAAACACATTAAATAGGTGCATTCATCATAATAACTCTTAATGAAATCATGTTTACTATAAATATAGGTTAAATCTCTAACATCTCCCCTTAAACATGATTCATTCATCGCAAAATAAATCCAACTTAGTCTTTGACATCCCCCCGTAAGTTAGATTTGGACCAACACCAATCAGTTTTCAATGCCTTAGTGAAAATATCAACCACTTGATCATGAGTCAGACAATACTTGATCATAAATTCACCATTTTTTTTACCAAATCTCTAATAAAATGGTACTTGATACGAATATGCTTGCTCTTTCTGAAAATCCAGCATTTCATGGCACCCATCTCAATCAAAGTGCTTGACAACTTACAACTAATAAAGACAAATATTCTGCTTTAGGAGTAGAAGGAGTCACACTTGTTTGCTTCTTCGAGGACCATGAAGTTGCAATAGAATCAATGTTAAAAATATAACGAGACATGTTTTTACAATCATCATAATTTTCACCCCAACCACTGTCATTGTAACCAACCAAACATGGTTGTTTTACCTTCTCATAGGTTATACCATGATTCACTATGCCACAGACATACCTTAGAATCCTTTTACCAACTTCCCAATGACTTTTCTTCGCTGAATCCATATATCTGCTAATTAGGCTTACGACAAAAGTGAGATCCGGTCTATTTGCAGTTAGATACATGAGACTTCCAACGAGGCTTCGATAGAGTGTTGAATTAACAAAAGGATCATCATCATTATTCTTCCTTAACTTCAGGCTGAACTCCATGTGAGTGCATAGGGGCTTTGCACCATCCATCATAAATCGCTTTGCTAGGTCATTTGCATACTTCTTTTGAGATATGAAGATGCCTGCAGGACTTTGCTTCACCTCCATTCCAAAAAAAATGGAGGAGACCCATATCTGTCATCTCAAACTTAGTCATCATTAATTGTTTAAAATCACCACACATTCAATCACTTGTGCCTGTAAAGAGTAAATTATCAACATATAAGCAAATGATAAGAATATCACCATCATTACCTTCTTTGATATAGAGACTATGTTCATATGGGCTTCTTTTGAATCCATTTTCTAGAAAGTAGTGGTCAATTCAGTTGTACCATGCTCAAGGAGCTTGTTTTAGTCCATAGAGTGCTTTCTTGAGTTTGTAGACTTTCTTTTCTTGCCCTTTCATCATATACCCCAAAGGTTGATTGATATAAACCTCTTTGTTAAGAACTCCATTCAAGAATGAAGATTTGACATCCATTTGATGAATGCTCCAACTATGTTGTGCGGCTAGAGCAAGGACTAGTCGAATGGTTTCAAGCGTGCAACAGGAGCAAAAACTTTTTGATAATCTACCCCATATTTTTGCTTGTAGCTGTTGACAACCCTGCAAGTATATAGGTTCACACTAGTAATAACCGGTGAGTTCGGATATTGTCCTCAAGGAACGAAATTTACTTAAGTATCTCAGATCCCAATTTAATGTTAGTTTTCATTTTATCAAGACTCTGATTAGGGTTGAATTGTTCATTTCTGAATAAGAACCTAAACTATCAAAAGTAGTAAAATTTTGTTTTTAAAAACTATGTAGAAAAGTTGTTTAGGATAGTAAACTCTGCTGTATGTCCTATAATTCTTATTTCAGATCATGAAATTCCTGCTTTATGAGTTATAGCACCTGTAATTGAAACCCTCTCCCAAGGTACCTCAATTGCTATTAGTATTGTCTCATAATACCCTCTTCCGAGGCGCTTAATCAACAACCTAACGATGTGTAATTGGAAATCTCATGCAATGCCCTCAATAGTTAACAACCCTTCGGTCAATCAACTAATCTAGGTCCATACTATGATAATCTACCATTAAACCTCTCTTCCTAGTTAGTTTCATGATTTGAATTGGTCATGTTCATGGCCAGTGAACATCAAGCATTAAGCATATACAATATAGAATAATGCATTAAAATCAATAACTTCAATAACAAATCTCAGGTTCATGCATTAGAGATTTACATCCTTGACATTTAAAACTAACTAGGTTGACATTAAATTAAATGAAAACATAAAAAAGAAATGAATAAAGTTAGACATACTCAAAGCTTGATCTAAATATTCAATCCTTTCTTGAACCTCATGTTTTTTTCTCTTATTGAGTCGTCACAATCAAGATTTTTCAAATTAGGTATTTTTAGACTCTAATCCCCTTTTCTATTTATAGGCCCACACTAAAAAAATCCTAAAAATATGAGAAACTTGATAATTAATCGTGTTATCGCGGTTAGCATCGTCCTTCAATAAAAACTCGAATTTCCACCATTCTGTGGACTGCGGTTAGCCTGTTTCTAATTCAGATCACATTCTGGTTACCGCAGTCACTAGACTACCGACCGCAATAACTAGTGTGTTGTTTCTTTTCTTTGTCTTCCTTCAGTTACCTCGGTCGTCAATTATCCTACTATGGCAATTTGTTGTTTTCCTTTTGATTTCCACTTTTCTTTGCTTCTACATGATGCAATTATCTCTTGGCTTCATCTTGAACCTGCACCACACTAAAAATCCTTCCCCAAACATCATTTCCTCATAGAAATGCTATAAATCATGAAAACAAGGCTAAAATGCAATGAAACATGCAATTCCCTAATCTGGGTGCTCATGCTACTAATATGCACAATGGTGTCTAAATTTTCTTTTATTTCCTATAAAATGCAATAAATAACCTATACTAATGTTAACCAACTGTGCAACTAACAAATACCCCCAACTTAGACTATTGTTCGTCCTCGAACAATGATTCTAATCTAAAGTGCCATACCATGCCATATAAAAGTAAATTTATTTTCACTCATCATTGTAACCTCAATCTTTCATTCCTGTAGTTTATGACTCATTAACACGTCCCTAAGGTTATTTAGGTTGTCTAGATCTTCAGTTCATTCTCCATTCTTCCTTAACTTCACCCTCTCATCTGTTAGTATCTCAATCATCCTAGACTTTGTAGGTGATTTACAGGTACTATCCCAGTCATAGAAATCCTCTCTTGATACGTAAATATACAGATCCTCTCAATTCTCTCCTCTATCTATCTTCTACTTAGTTTAGATTATTGTAGGGATCAGAGGTCTTTTTTTTTAGGTTGTAACTTGGAATGGTTGTAACACCCCGACCCTCGTGTTCTTAATTGGACTTAACCATTTAGTCAATGGACTTACCCATTTAGACAATGGACTTACCCATTTAGACAATGGACTTAACCATTTAGACAATGGACTTAACCAGTTGGTGGGTCGGGCCGGTGTTACTTTACAAGTGACACACACTTGACTTTCTAATCCCAATATCCTGTGCCTTAATATGAAATACATACAAGGCTACATTATAAGAGATAAAAGGAAATTCATACTCTTTATTTAATCATAAAGAAGAGTACATAAAAATAAAAATGTTTACAGTGGAATTAAAGACATAAGTGGGCAAACATGCCCTACATAGAAAATTTCAAGATGAAACAATACTAAAAGGGAGGCGTCCCACATTTTTCTTCACAAGTCAAATTCCTGAAAAATGTTAAAGGAAGGGTGAGCACAAAGCTCAGTGGATCTTAAACAACTATCCTCATATTCAAGACATTAATACATACATATTTCAACCACTTTCAAGAATTTAGGCATTTCAAGCATTGAGATTGTGAGTTGCAACTTAGACCAAAAGGATTTCTCAACCCTTGATGTTCTCAATTTGGTGCCTCCTTCGAGTGGAATATAGCATATCTTAGCCATTTCCATTGGACGTTTGGACATAGGGATTCTCACCCACCAACCAAGTACTTAAGTCTTAAAACCTTATGAACTAATCATAAGAAAAGAACATCCATAGTGTTACTTAAACAATTATGATGGTAAGTGGTTTGTAACACTATTTTTTTCATCTTAGATCTCATGTTCAAGAAATAATAATAATAATATTTCAAGTCATATAATAAACTAGAAAATAATTTCAGAATTTAAGAACTCATGAAACAACTCACTCATTATTCAAAATCATGCACCAAAACTTGGAACTCATCCCTAAACATGATACTACCATGAATGAACATAAAAATAGGCATGATCTTAAACATTTATAAGATCTGAACCATTTCATGAATGGGAATAGAAAACTGAAACTAAACCATTTAAAATTCTTAGAAAAACAAATCAATCGAAATGCACATGCTAATAGCTTAAATATAAAAAAGGTTTAAGAGGGCAACTTCCACCTTAGCTTAGATGTTTCCCAAAAATCCAACAGTGGTTCCCCCACATTTTTGTCACTTCAAACCTCCACAAAACCACTCTCTAATGATCACTAAACCTCTGAAACCAAAAGCCTTTCCTTAGGCACAAAATGAGACGTCAAGAAGAGGAAGAGAAAGAAGAAGAAGAGAGCACACTAGTGGCGTTTCACTTGCTCTTGGAATGAATGATTTGTAAACAATAAAAGGGGTATTTAGAGTTTCTCAAGGCCTAAGGGAGACGTCTTGGGGTAGCTTGGGCAGCATGGGCAGCCACTCTCATTTGGGCAAGTTTCCAAACACTAAAGGTAGGACATGGTAAGTGTGCATATTTTGGCATGTGTGTATATCTCTTTTGTGGGCCCACTAGTGATCTTGCTAGTCTTTGTTTCTAATTCAATTTCGGAGACTAAAATTCTTCTAGATCCTTCTAAAATGGTCTTGGACGTTCCATTGAGAGAGTGAATATTTTCTCATATCTTTCCCCTTTGATTCATTTGCTTGCTCATCACACTTAGGCTAAAAGGTATGTTTTCTTCTCTTTCCTTTGGACATCCAACTAGTGGGCATATGATATCAAAGCATGAGAGACACCCAATCACATGCTAATATTTAAATCTGATCCCCTAGGAAATCTTATAATTTAGTCATGAGTATGGGTGTCGTTTTTGAGAAAATCATCCCAAATCTTGGCGCATTGTTTATGTATAAATATGTTATCTTGTGTTTATACCCGCCTAATCCTGCGCTGGTTTGCCTTTGTATGAGATACGTATAACCATGTTATTCTATGATTATACCCTACACAATAATGCGTTCCTTACCCATCTAATATGTCTATAACTATGTTATTCCATCTAATATATGTAACTATGTTATTCCATGATTATACCCTACCTAATTGTGCGCTCCTTAGTCTTAGCGGTATACATCTAATACAACCTTATGTATAAATATGTTATTCCACACTTATACCCCACATAATCATATCGATATACACATGAAACGTGTATAAATATGTTATTCCATGCTTATTCACTCCTTAAGCTTTCCGGTATACCCCTATAAATATATCTATGCGACCACATGATATATATATATATATGTTATTCCATAAACATACACTCCTTAATCATTCCGGTATACCTCTAATATATTTATGTATAACACATGATGCAATTGCCTTATACTAAATAAATTCAAAAAATTTATTTAGTTTGTTCAAATAATCAAATTCTCACCCAAATTTCGACAAAATTTATTACACCTTATTTAATAGAATTTTGGAGTATTACAACCAACCCTCATTAGAAAAATTTCGTCCTCGAAATTGTACACAATTCAGGAGCTCCGAGCAAACAGGTGAGGGTATTTTAGCCTCATTTCACTCTCTAGTTCCCAAGTAGCTTCTTCCAATCCATGATGCTTCCATAGTACTTTAATCAATGAGATATCCTTTGTTATCAGGTTTTGTACCTTGTGATAGAGAATCTTGATTACTGCTTCTTCGTAAGTGGCATCATCCTGAATGTCTACTTCCTCCCAATGAATAATGTGAGAGGGGTCTGATTCATACTTTCTCAACATGGATACATGTAATATGTTGTGACTGGAGTGTATTTGATTTGGTAGGTCTAGCTCGTAAGCACATTCCCCAATTTTTCTTAGTATCTCAAAAGGTCCAACGAACCTTAGAGATAACTTTCCTTTGAATTTGAACCTCTTGATGCCCTTCTGAGGACTGATTCGTAGAAACACCTTATCCCCAACTTGGAACTCTAGTGGTCTTCTCCTCTTATCAGCATAGCTCTTCTGATGACTTTGCGTTGTGATCAATCTCTTCTGTATCAACTTGACTTGGTTGTTCATTTCTTCCACCAAGTCTGGACCGGTCAACACGTTATCTTCGAGCTTTTCCCAATAGGTAGGCGATCTGCATGGTCTTCCATAAATAGCCTCGAATGGAGCCATCTTAATGCTTACCTGATAACTATTGTTATAAGCAAACTCTACCATGTGTAGGTACTTGTTCCAGTTTCCCTTGAAGTCTAGGACGCAAGACCTCAACATATCCTCTAAAATCTGGATAACTCTCTCAGATTGTCCATCAGTCTGAGGATGAAATGTCGTACTCATGGTGAGCATTCTGCCTAACTCCTTCTGTAGACTCTACTAGAATTTGTAAAGTGAAGCGAGAGTCTCTGTCAAACACAATTGATTTAGGCGCGCCATGAAGCCTCACTATTTCCTTGGCATAAAGTTCTCCCAACTTACTGACTTGGTTTGTGGATCTGCTTGGCAAGAAGTGAGCCACTTTGGTGAGATGATCCACAATAGCCTAAACAGTGTCTTCTCCCTTCTGGTTCCTGGGCAAAGCACTAACGAAGTCCATGGCATTGTTATCCAACTTCCATTCAGGGATAGGGAATGGTTGTAACATTCCAGAGGGTTTTCGGTGCTTTGCTTTAACTTGTTGGCAAATTAAGCACTTGGACACATGCTTAGCCACGCCTCTCTTTATTCCTTTCCACCAGTAAGTCTTTCTGAGGTTTTGTTACATCTTGTTTCTTCTTGGATGTATCGTGTATTTGGTTTGATAAGCTTCATCCATGATGACTTTCTTATTCTACCCATTTTGAGGTACACAGATCCTCTCCCCGAGTTGTAGGGTATTCTCAGTGTCTATCATGAAATCAGGATGTCCATCTTGTTTAACACCTTCCATCAATCTAGTGAGCCACTTGTCTTGTCTCTATTCCTCCCTGATCTGTTGTGTAAGTGTGGTTGGCAAAACATGCTGTAGAGGTAGGCTTCCTTCTCATTGAAGGTCACTCCCAGCCTAAAGTCCTCAACCAGCTGGTACATCTGGCCATTTTCCTCTTCATGTTTGTGGACCTTCCTACTTAAGGCATCGGCCACTACGTTGGCCTTCCCTGGATGGTAGTGTAATTGGAAGTCATAATCTTTAAGAAACTCCATCCATCTCTATTGGCTGAGGTTTAACTCCTTTTGTGTGTCGAACCTTGTGATCTGAAAATAGGTCGAACCTTTCACTATAAAGGTAATGTCTCCATATTTTTAGGGGGAACACTATGGCTGCTAATTTTAGGTCGTGAATAGGATAATTCCTCTCATGGACCTTGAGTTGTCTCGAAGCATAAGCGATAGCTTGCTTTTCATGCAGTAAGACTGCGCCCAGTCCACTCAGCGAGGCATCAATATAAAGGGTGTAAGTGACATCGAGTGTTTGAGTGGTTAACACAGGAGTCGTAATCAACCTCTTCTTCAGTTCTTGGAATGTTTGTTCACACTTCTCATCCCATTCGAACTTGATTCCCTTTCTGGTCAACTTGGTCATAGGTCCTGCCAACTTGGATAAGTCTTGGATGAACCTTCTATAGTACCGAGCCAATCCCAAAAAGCTCCTGATTTTTGTCACAGTCTTAGGCTACTTCCAATTCATGATTTCTTCTACCTTTTATGGGTCTACCGCAATGGCTTCTGCTGATATAACATGATCCAGGAACTTGACTGTCTTCATCCAGAACTCGCACTTGCTATACTTAGCATATAGCTGGTTTCTCCTGAGGGTCTCCAACACAATCCTCAGGTGCTCTATATGTTCAGCCTCAGACTTGGAGTAAATCAGGATGTCATCCACGAATACCACCACAAACTGGTCAAGGTATTGTCTAAACACTCGATTCATGAAATCCATGAAAGCCGTCAGGGGATTGGTTAAACCAAAGGGCATAACAGTGAACTCAAAGTGTTCATATCTGGTTCTAAAGGTCATCTTGTGGATATGTGACTCCCTGATCCTTAATTGATGGTAGCCCAACCTAAGATCAATCTTAGAGAAATGAGTGGCTCCTCGTAATTGACCGAATAGGTCATCAATCCAGGCAAAGGATACGTATTCGTTATTGTCGCTTTCGATAATCGACACATAGTCTCATGGAATCATCTTTCTTTTTTATGAACAATACTAGAGCTCCCCAAGGTGATTCACTTGGCCTAATGAACCCTTTCTCCCTGAGCTCGTCTAGTTGAGCCTTTAACTCAACCAGTTCTACTGGTGCCATTCTACACGAAGGTATGGCTATAGAGCTAGTTCTAGGATAAAGTTTAATTTTGAACTCTAACTCCCTAGCTGGTGGTAGTCCGGGTAATTCGTCCGGGAACACATCTTCGTACTTACTAATCACGGTTAGGTCTTGTATTTTATTTAGGTTAATTGGCTCTTCTTCAGTGAGTTCCTTGAACTCATTCGTCTGCTTCAGGCAGTTCAACAATGCTAGGGTTGGACTCCTTAGTAGTCTCTGCATATCCCTGTTGATTTTGAAGGTTTTCCTAGAAGGTGGGGTTATGGTTACCTATCTCTCAAAGACAATCTATCTAGGCTTGATACTGGTCTAACTAGTCCATCCCTAAGATTACATCATAGCCATAAAAAGGTAGGGTGCATAGGTCAACTGTTAAAAGTTTGTCCCCGAAACATAGATCATAACTACTCATTCT
>JAJIYU010016933.1:0-11914 GCA_030144865.1 Tinospora cordifolia | reverse complement strand
TCGTTTGAATTACTGCTTACTTTGGTTTTAATGATTCCAATCATTCTGATATCGTCCCATCACATGAGGTTTGCAAAGATGGCTTAACAGCGGTTGGGCGAACTCGTCTTGATGAGAGAGTTTCGTCAGGCCGCTGTGCCGGTCGGGCCGCCCTTGACTCTGGGAAGGGGTCCCGACAGTTAGAAAAATAACTTCCACCTTATGATTTTTTCTCCCCAAAGTTTAGACAAGAGTTCCCAATGTTCAAGCATCAAGAAAATCACCCAAGATGAATCCCCAAACCAAGAACTTCTCACACTCAAGAGGGAAAAGAATGGTGAGAAGGGATGCCAAGAAGAGGGCTTAAAAAACAAGAGGAAATCTCAACTCTTGGTTCTTGGGATGAGAGGAATGGTGAGCATGGGGAGTTTATATAGAGTTCAAAATGGTGTAGAATGGTAAGTTTGTGGTGTTTTCTTTGTAGGAAACTTACCAATTCTTCAAAATTTCGTGCCCCCAAGCATAGGAAAATAACAATTGTATTTGGATAATTTCTTTAGAATTTAGAAACAAATTTTTGGATTTTAGAAACATTTTCTCGGATTTTAATCAAGTTTTTCCTGATTTTCTGTAATTTTAATCGAAGCATTTAATCTGGATAGTTGGATTTCCTCGAGCGCATCAACGGTTCGCGATCATCCAAAAAACGTCTCAGATCCAGACCGTTGGATTTCCTCGAACGCAACACACGATTCACGATCAACAAAGCGCCTCAAATCTGGACCATCAGATGAATCTCAATTGCAGTGTGCAGATCTTTGTTCGTACGGCTTTGATCTAGACACTCAGATCAACCTCGAGTGTAGCAACGATTTGCGATCGATCGAAAATGGACCATCAAATCGTCCTCAAGCGCAACACAGTTCGCAATCAACTAATGCGACTTTGATCTGGACCGTCGGATGAACCTTGTCACGGTGTGCAGATCTTATTCACGATCCCTGAACACGACTTTGATTTGGATGCTTGGATCGTCCTCGAGCGCAGCACTAGATGATCATCACAATGTGAGCACAAATCCTGGCCGCACGATCAACCTCGAGCGCAATGTTCGAATTTTTGTTCGCAATCAACAAAACGGATTTGGACCGTTCAATCAGGCGGATTGATTTTTGGCCGTTGGATCTCTATGATTCGGTGCTCCTAAGCACTGGTTTGGTTTTGATCTCGTTCGTTGGATCGAACATATTGATTTTAGGTCGTTGGATGCAGTTTCTATTACCAAAATGGCTTTCTAAGGTTGCTATTATCTGAAATTTGCTAATTATACACTTTCTAATTGATGTAAACATGGTTTATTGCACATGTCCTTCTATTTTATTGACTTGCTAATATTTTTCCCTTTCTATTTCTTTAATATTGTATTTATTTTATATTTTTTCTATTTTTTAATATTTCCAACAATTAATAATTTATATTTCTCTATATTTTTTCATTTCTTCATTTCTATGTATTTATCTCATATTTTTATTTTCAGAGGGGTACAAATAATTATATAATTCACTCTACTTACTTTATATTGGATAATTAATTTCATAATTGTTCCACTACTTACATAATTATAAATTAATTAATTAATATTTGATAATTTCACTAACCTTATATCATTAGTTAGATCATCTTGATACTAAGATTTCATTTGCCTCCAATTATTTTAGAATTTTTTTTCTCAATGAATTTTATTTCATTAATAATTTTTTGTTCACAAAATTATGAGGTATTACAAGCTGTGCTCAAGTTGGTCTGCAAGCTTTGCTACAAGCGAGACATGAACCTAGCATCTCTATTTGATACAATGGACACGAGTATCCCATGTAATATGACAATCTCCTGGATATAGTGTCGACTTAACCTATTGACCTAATCCTTGCTGCGCATTGGGAGAAAATGTGCAGATTTTGTCTATCGATCAACCACAATCCATATAGCATCATGCTTCTATTGGGTTCGGGGTAATCTTATCACAAACTCTTAGCAATATGTTCTCATTTCCACTCTGGCACTATCAATGCTACAATAAACCACTGGGTCACTGATGCTCAGCCTTAACATGTTGACATCACATCTTTGAACAAAAGCTACAATATCTCTTTTCGTCCTATATTACCCGGATAAACGGTACATTTAACATCTTGATACATCTTATTTGCACCTGGATAAATGGTATATCTAGACCCGTGCAACTCCTCAATTATGCTCTATTTCAATTGTGAATCATATGGTATCCATAATCGACCCCTAAACTTCAGTGCACCCTCAGAATCCACTGACCACTTCTCTTTGGAAGTGTCATTTGCCCATGCCCTAAACATCATAAAATCAACATCACGAGGTTGTCCCTCTGTGATCTTATATAACTTTACTAGCTGGTTTCAGTCTGTGCACTGACTCTAATGTAGGTGGAAGCCTCATGGATAATCATCATAGTCACATACTCCATCAATCTCCACTCTTGAGACATATGTCTAGCTATACAGGCAGTCTCAACCGATTTCCTACTAAGTGCATTAGCCACAACATTAGCTTTTCCAAGATGGTATTCAACACTAAAATCATAATCCTTTGGTAATTCCATCCACCTCCTCTACCTCATATTAAGATCTTTCTGAGAAAACAGATACTTGAGGTTCTTGTGATCTAAATACAATGTGAATCGTTCACCATAAAGATAATGCCATCAAATCTTGAGCACAAAAATAATAACTACTACTTCTAGATCATGAATAGGGCAGTTCTTCTCAGAAACTTTTAACTGTCTCGAAGCATAGGCTATATAACCTTGTCATTTGCATCAACATACAACATGGTCTAATCCTGATGTGTTAGTATAAATTACCAACTCTTGACCCAATTCCAATAAAATAAGAATTGGCGCACCTGTTAACCTTTATTTAAGCTCAAGAAAAGCATGCTCACAGTTATCATCCCATACAAAAGGTACATTCTTCTGGGTTAGCTTAGTCATGATGCTACAATGCGGGAGAAATTCTATACAAATCTACGATAATAGCCTATTAAACCCAAAAAACTATGAATCTTAGTCATTCTAGCAGGTTTTGGCCAATCAACAGATATGCCCTCAGCTCAAACCACATAACCTAAAAACTTGACCTCTGTTCACCAGAAGTCACACTTATTTAGCTTTGCATACAAGTGGTATTGCTTTAGAGTCTGTAAGATTACTCTAAGATGTTCTACGTGCTCCTCTCTAAACCACGAGTAAAGCAAAATGTTATCAATGAATACTATCATGAATTGATCAAGATAAGGCCTGAACACCCATTGCATCAAATCCATGAACATCATTCGTGCATTTATTATGCTAGATGGCATAATTAGAAACTCATAGTGCCATTAATAAGTCCAAAATTTTGGTTTTGGTCATCCTCTTCTCTAACACATAGCTGATGGTACCCTAAACACAAATCAATCTTTGAGAATACTCTAGCACCCTTTAGCTGATCAAACAAATCATCAATCTAAGGAAGAGGGTATTTATTCTTTGTAATCACCCTATCTAACTGTTTGTAGTCAATGTACAAGCAGATATTCTCATCTTTCTTTCTTACAAACAACAAGGGAGCTCCCTAGGGAGATATTCTAGGTTGAATAAAACCTTACTTTGTAATTATTCTAATTGAACCTTCAACTCCTATAACTTCATAGGTGTCATATAGTAAGGAACTATTGAAATTGGTTCAATCCCCAGTACAAACTTAATGACAAAATCGATCTCTTGCTTATGAGGCAAGCTAAGAAGATCATCTAAAAATATCTTAGGGAACTCACATACCTTAGGAATATCCTCAAGTCAAGGTTTGGAAGGTTCACCATTATTTGCGACATCCATACTCATTGAGGCACACATCTCCTCTAGTGTTGCTAACCTACCCTGAGTAGTAGATTTATCTGAACCTTGACCCTAAAACACTACTACAGGTCAATTCGGGACTTGAAATACTATAAGCTTAGCATAACAATCAACATAAGCTTGATAAGCAACTAGCTAGTCCATACCTAAAATGGCATAAAACTCCAAAATTTCTAATACCTACAGATCAACCATTGTCTCTAGGTCACCAACACGTAGCACACAATGCTCACAAATCATATTAGGGTATATATGTTCCCTAGCAATAGTACTCAATACAAGCCAAGTGGATGCCCTAACTTGTCTAAGTTTTAATCTATCAATAGCAGGTCTAGATATAAATGATAAAGTAGAGTCAACATCAACTAACATATATGAGGTAGAATCTAAAACAGAGACTGTAATACCTTAAAAATTTATACAAACTTTAATTAAATAAACTAGAATTAATCCTTAAGATTTTTATGAAATTTTACAGATACAAGATTTTATACATTTTAACTCATAAGTGGCCAAAATGAGAAATGATATTAATTGAGAATTTTTAGATGTAAAATTATGTATATTCCAAGGTATAAAATAAAGTAGGTAAAATGAAAATAAAACCAACGGGAAAAGATGGCCGAAAATAAAAAATAAGAAACAAAAATAACCAAGGAAATTGCTAAAAATCTATACTTTTTAAAACCCTCATTCTCTTCATACAAGAAAATAGAGAATTAGAAAGATTTCTAAAATGAAACCAACAAAAAAGAATGTATTAGCAACTTCTAAAATAATTACTTACTAATATATGCGATTGGGAAACAAATAAAATAGAGAATTAGAAAGGTTTCTAAAATGAAATCAACCTAAAAAAATGTATTAGCAACTTCTAAAACCTTTACTTACTAATTCTTATACAAAAAAAAACCAAATAAAATAAAAAAGGAAAGAATTTTAGAAAGGTTTATGCAATGAAGATACCCCAAACTTGCTAATTTATGCCCATTAGACTCTATATAAACTCAAGCATGAACACCATTTTCTTCACCCTAACAAGAACTGAACAAGTTCCTTCTTGTTCTCTCTACCTCTCTCTTAGTATCCCTTTTTTCTTTAGCTGTTCTAAACAACAGTTGGAGTAGTAGTAATGAAGTGTTGCATAAATTTCTATGCTAGCATTTTGAGAGATCTGAAAGGGATTCAATAGAGGTTTTACGAGGAGAAAAAACTATTTGAGGTGTAACTGATTTCTGAGTTGTATCTTATTATTTTGTTTTCAATAAGATGTTTCCTCATTGATTATGCATGTCATGCTTAGACTTCGCATATTTATCTTTGCATATATGCTATGTGCTATTGTGACGCTTGTTATGTTTTTAATATGCTCACATACTAAACTTAATCATGTTATTCTATTATTTCAGTTTTGTTATACTTAATGAAAGATTGAATGAGATTATAATTACATACCAACACAATATTCCACAAGGTTTACTGTGGGTGTTACAAGATATGAACTTTGAATTTGTTTCTAGTTCACATGGGTAAGGTCCCAAAATACCTAGGTAAGGTCCTGAATCCAATGGAATTTGGCATAAAGGATTGCCTTTTTTCTTCTTGGACAAGTATTTTGATAGGAATACTGAGGTTAAGTTCTTTTGGTCTTTAATACAACTTCAAACAAGAAATTGATTAAATCACATAATGTTTGAAAGTGTTTGTCTTGAATGTCTTATTTGTTGAAATAATAAGTTAAATATTTAGAACGATCTACTCGGCTTTGTGCTCATTCTTCTATTTTCTAACTTTTCAAGAAATTGATAAGCAGAGAGATAGCATGACAGCCATTTAGGCAACAATTTCTTTAAAATATTTTAATTAGAAAGTTAAATTTAATTGTAAGGGTATGTTGGCCCAATTTTGTTGTTTAAGATTGATTTCGCTGTAATAGATTTGAAGGTTATGTATCTTGAATCTTGAAAATAATTAATTTTATAGAATTATTTTATTCAATGATTTCATTTTCGAATTATCTCATTAGTAAGGTTTTGTACCTATTACTTCCAATTAATAATATAAATCTCTTATGGCTTTATTTAGAAATGTTCATGAGTTTCTCATTATATGGTATCTAGAAATCCCAAAGAATTGGGATAAAAATGGGAAGTGTGAAAATTAGAAATAATGTGACACTAGCCCACCTCTTGGCCGAGTGGTGCGGTCCAGTCGTCCCTCACAGGCAAAAGGGGAAAGAATCAAATTTGGGGGAGGTGGAGTGTTATAGAAACAATACCTTCTATGAAAGTCTTGGTAGCCTTCGGATTAGGCTGAGTGATTGCCAATGCTCTTTCTCTGTATCCTTGTTGTACCATTAGCGGGGTTGATAAGCTAGGACACTTTGTTTTATTGTGCCTAATCTACCCACACTGATAATAGGTAAAAGGTTGTCTCTATACTACTTTCCCTATCCTTGTTGGCTGGCCCATTTGTACCGTTGGTGTCGTTGGCCTGTACTCTAAGCCTCTACCTCCCCTACCTTAACCTCCACATCTAAATTGGACTATCACTCACGGCTCAAATGTCTGGATAGGGGTGGCGAAAATTGTCATCATCGTGGTTGGTTGGGTTTATGGTGTGCTAGTCAATCCCGAAACAAACTGCCTCTTCATGTAACCTCTATTCTTTTGTCATTAACCTTGGTTACTAGGAGTTAGTATTGAAGCCTGCATGGCATTGCCTGTGACAATATGCACTTTTACTGGTTCGTCCGTACTATCTGCCTCATATCTTAGAGCTCGATGTTTTAGCAACTCCAAACTAAAGTCATGTATCACTCGTTGAATATTAGTGTTCAACTCTCGACGATAAAATCTGGCCCTCTCAGATTTATTAGCCACAAGCCTTAGAGTTTAAGCCTCTAAATGCATGAATCTATAGGTGTACTCCTGGGTTGTCATATTGCCTATTGCAAGGCCGAGAACTCCATCTTCCTACGCTCTCTGGCAAAAGTAAGAACAAAGGCCTCTAGAAACAACTCTCTAAACTTGGCCAAAGTCTCAACTCAACACTTAGTAGCCAAGGCTAACAACCACCATCTAGCAATATCACCCTCTAATGCATGTGCACCTAATTCTCTTCAGATAGCTTCATTGATCGTGTTATCTTCTCAATATTCAACAGCCAATCCTCTGCTTACTCCAAATTAACAGTAGCCCAATATAAGGGTTTCATATCTACAAACTTTTTTAGAGACTCATCATCATCATCTGTAACACCCCAACCCTCGAGACTTTTAATTGGACACAACCACAAGGCAGGCCAGGCTTATGTTACTTTACAAGTACACAACTTGACATTCTATTTCAATTATCTTATGCCTTAATGTAATTTAAGAGTACTTAACTCAAATTTAGGAATTAAATCAAATAAGGCAATAATGCAAGAGATAAAAGAAATTCATAAACTTTATTAATTTAAATAAAGTGGAGTAAATAACTCAATCTTAAAATAAAACTATTATAATGAAATATTCAAAACTTGGGTTACATGCCCTTTTATTCAAATATGGAAACTTTCTAAAAATAAAAAAACTATCACAATTTGCAACGTCTTCATGCATTTTCAATTTCCTAAAAAATAACAGGAGAAGGATGAGCACATAGCCTAGTGGATCTTTTTCAAACAACCAATTTTTAAATTTAGACTAAAAACACATTTATGATTCAAACACTTGTGTTCATTAGGCATTTAAAGCAACATTTTGTGTATAGTTGTGACTTAGACCAAAAGGGTTTTCAAGGTTCTTAATATTCTTAACAAAATACCTCCTTAGAGTAAAAAAAACATTTCTTAGCCAATTTCAGTGGACTTTTAGACTTAGGCCTCTTACCCACCAACCAAGTATTTTGGTCTTACATGTAATACGCTAAATTTTTTGTATTCAATTAAATGAAATTTGTTATTTATTTAGTGAAATTCAGGTGCAAAATGAAGTCAGACTCATTTTAGGGCTAAATTTAGTAGGTTCCAAAACTCTCATTTAGTACCCTTTAGGGACCCAAAACAACTTGAAATGAAGTAAGGTGACATGAACCAACAAAGGGGACAACATATCCAAAAATTAGAACAATTGGTCGAGGTTAGCATTTTCATATGTCAAACGCCCTTCAGCGGGTCTAAATTAAAAAGAATTTTCATTTAGGGTACTTTGAGGGAAAGAAATGACCCGAAATGAAACAGAATGACATAAACTAACAAAATGAATGACATATCAAAAAATTAGAACAATTGGCCAAGATTTAGATTTTTCATTTGCCTAGTGACCTTAGTGGGTCTTAAATAAAGAAAATTTTTGAAAGAAAATACCTAGGGCCAAACCATACATTAAAATATGCATTAGGTTCATGTGATTCTAAAACTATAGGTTATAAATCATAATTCCTTGTAAATAAGGAGATATTAATTTTTATTTGATTTTTGTGAACCCATGAAGTCATGGCCACCCTAAGCATGTGCAAGTTACATGGGTGGAACACCATGATCATATGTACCCTTACCCTACCCTAAGCTCCATGGGACATTTCCTTTATTTGAGTTCATGTAGACTGATCGCATGTGCCTTGAAAATGATCAGGTATGCCAACCTAAGAGATGTCCCACTTAGTATTAAGAAACCATAAATAAATGATTTCATGTGCACCATGATGTGATCATATACACCATGCTCTACATACCAAAAACATCACAAATAATCCAAATTAGAAGTTTCTAATTTAAGAATAGAAGTTGCTGAAAAATACTTCTAAACACCCAAGGAACAAGATTAGAAGTTTCTAATCCAAGAATAAAAATTGCTGAAAAATGTTTCTAAACACCTTAAGAACAAGATTAGAAGTTTCTAATTCAAAATAGAAGATTTTCAAATCTTGTTGACTTGGTGTGTATAAGAAAAGGAATCAATTATCAAAACACATTGGAAAGTTGTCTTGCTCACAATATCACACCTAAATTAACTTTCAATCAAAGAATAGTAAGTATTCTAAATCCTTTTTGCGTTCGCACATAAATAGGAAATCAAATAAAGTTTATATCTTGTGTTCACACTAGGAATTGGAAACCAAATCAACCCACACTCTAAATTGTGTGCACAATCAATCTATGCATTCCAAAACGTCCCCATGGAGGAATGGAAAGGTTTCCTTGTGTGAACATGCCCAAATCGTCCTCTAGTGCTCATGAACATCTATATAAACCCCCTCTTGCTCACTTTTATCTCATCTCAAAGCAAAGAGTTGACACTTCCCTCTTTGTTTGTTTTTGCCCTCTTCTTGACACCTCTTCTAACTTCTCTTTTCTCTCTTGTGTGAAAAGATTTAATTTTAATCTTATAGTGAGTTGTTTTGAGTGATTTTGTTGGCGTTTGAAAATGCTTGAACATTGGGAACCCTTGCTGAAATTTTAGGCGAAAATATCATAAGGTGGAGGGGATTTCTAAAACTCCTATTTTACTACTTCAAGCCTTTAGTGCATTCATGTTTTCAATTTTTTTATCATGTTATTTATAAATTTCAGCATGTTTAAGTTTCAGTTTGAAGCATGTTTGATCATGTTTTAATTTCAGCTAACATGTTTTATATTTTTAATTCATGCACGATAGCATAACATGCTTAGGAACTATGCTTAGGCTTATTTTTAAGTTTTCTAGCATGTTATTTGTGTTTCTCATGTTCTCTTGATTATTTAAATTCTGATATAAATTATTATGATCTTATTTCATATTTATTTGAATTTAAATATGAGAAAATGAAGATGAGAACTACGTACGATCATAGTAGTTTAAGTGATGTTATGAGTGTTCTTTACATATACTTAGGTGTATATGAGTAATATCACTAAGTGTGGATGTGTTTTAAAATACTTGAAATGGGGATATGTGATCCTTATTTCCAATGGAATGTGACAAGATGAATTTTCATTCCATCCCAGAATAGAAGTATTTTAATGAAGAATATCAAGGGATTAAAAACCCCTTTTGGGAATATACAACACTAACAAGATATTGTTTGAAACGTTTAATGCTTGTAAGTGATTGAAATTGAATATACTTTTATTTGAATTAGTAAATTAATAGTTTGATGAATAATGCACTAGACTATGTGCTCATCCCTTCCTTTTATTTTTCAGAAAATTGAATTTCATGAAGACTATGAATTTTTTTGAAAGTCTCTTTTTGGAAAGTTTATATTGTAAGGGCATAGTGCCCCAAATTTTGAATTAAAGACTTTCACTGAATTTTACTTTTGAATTTTAGAGTTATGTACTCAATCTTTGGATTTGATTTCAAAAATGTAACCTTTTTATGTTATTTGAATAAATAAAGATTTGAAGTTTTTCTTTATTCACTTGTATTATCTTGTTGAATATTAAACTCAATGGAAGTATATTTATGAGTATTTCAATAAGTGTTAGAATAAAGGAATTGAGATGCAAGTTATGTACTTGTAAATATAACATAGGACCCAACCCACCTTGTGATTGAGCTTAAACTTGTTTTTAAGGGGTTAGGGGGGTTACATTGCACCATGTGAACTAGTCACGTGAAAAGAACATCCATATTGTCCCACATCCAACATCTCATAATTAATCTCATATTCAAGAATCAAAAAATAAGAGAAATAAATTTTAAAATATAAACAATCTGAAAATCAAAACATGAATCATCCAAAAACATGCAGCGTACATTGAAATAAACCTAAACATGGTACTAGGCATGGCGTGAATTTTTGAATGCTTAAAACATACTCATGTACTAAACTAAAACTGAAATCATGATTAAATTTCTGAAATTGAAACATAAATGATTTCTGAAACCTAAACATGCAATGAACATAGTATTAACCTAAACATGCAATGAACATAGCTTTTTCTCAATATTTTAGCAGAGGTTCCCTTCTTCAACACTTCTAGCACTTCAAGACCATTCAAGAACACTCAATCAAATACTCAAACACTCAAGAATACCTCAAGATCACTCAAGAACACAAAGGTTTCCAAGAAGAAGGCTAGAACAAGTTAAGAGGGAAGTGTCAACTTTTTACTTTGAGATGAAGAATAAATGTGCACAAGGGAAGTTTATATAGATTTTTAAGAGTACATATGAGGACATTTTTGGCACCTTTGATTAGGGTTAACTCTCAATGTGGCAGCTAGGTTTTCACACCTTTCATAAGGGATGGCTAGGGTTTCTTTGTACAAGGTTATGATGGTAACTCCTTCACATAGTGCCAAGATTGGAGCATTTTGGGTTTGGGAAACTTCCTAGTTTGGTTTCTCCTTTGTGTCTGACGGTTAGGGTTTGGTGTGCGACCATGCTTCATCATTTAGACATTTCTAATTAGGGTTGCTCACATGTGTGCACACACACACATGGACTGATTTTGCATAATAGAGCATGGTGTACATGATCAAATTGTGGTGTACGTGAGATCATTTTTCATGGTTTCCCATAGGTGTGGTGTACTTGATCATTTGCATGGCACATGGGATCATTCTACATGACTTCACATAAGAGAAACATCCCATTGAGTTTGGTAGGGTGAGGGTGTATATGATCATGGTGTTCAACCCATGTGGTTTGCACATGTTTAGGGGTGGGCATGCATTTATGGGTCCACATGATATATATGTTTAATAAAAATTCATATCTCATTATTTACAAAGAATTAAGGACTTTAATAAACTAATGCACATTTTCAAATCATCATTTGACTAAGGTGATTTTCATTTCATTTATGTGACGACCCACATTTTTAACATCGGAACGACGGGTCCGACATACATGTACTTAATGTATTTTCTGAAATTATAATGAGAAAATACAAGATTTTTCCCTATTTTTCTCAATTTCGAATGAATTATTAAAGAAAATAGAAATAATTCGAGAAAATACAATTTTAAGGAGAAAACACATGGAAATATTGGAAAAATGTGTTTTCTTGAGGAAAATAATTTATGGGATGG
>JAJIYU010016932.1:0-11906 GCA_030144865.1 Tinospora cordifolia | reverse complement strand
ATTTTCCTTTTTCTTTCTGTTTTCATGAATTGAGCGTTGGATCATTGATTTGCGTTTAAAATGTTGACCTTCTCTTTTTGACTCTGTTGTTTTAACTGAACGGACGGATTTTACTTGTGAGGTCGAGCGAGTGACGTCAACTCACTGGGAGACCCTGCAGCAAACTTCGGAGATTTGCCAAAACGCCGCCATGTCGAAAAATTTTCTGCTATTATTTCCATGGTTTCTCGAGATGCTTCAATGGAGATCACGATGAATTCCTTTTTAATCGCTGGCTGATTATGCTACGTACAGTGATAAAAAAGTTATTGCAGTTCAAAATTTATGTAATTATAATTATTAAATAAATTAGCCTATTTTTCAACTTATACATTACTCGTTTATTAACCAATTATTTCATAATTTTTTGTATTATTGTGTATGAAAGTGTGATAGCAGACTTCTATGTTTCTAAATAAATTCACGCTAAATTTGTTGTTTTTGACTTTTTTCTTATGATAACAAGCAATAATTTGGTTTTACTCTCTCTTGAAATTCTGCTTTTTATTACAAAATAAAATATTTATTTATTTTCCTCTATCATTCTTTAGCTTGTAATTTTGGGTAGTTCATGATTAACTTGAATAGAGCTTTTATTGTACCAATTATAATAGTTTTTTAGAAATATTTAAAATTTAGACATTTTTTTCTTTACATTGACAACAATAATTTATAATATTTTTACATCATGCGTTCGAAATTTAAGAGTACTATTAATATAACTTGTGTATAGAAAAAAAACTAAAAAGAACCATATTTTATAAGAGTTAATATGGTGGTTTAAAATAAGGAAAAGGAAAACATTGTTTGTTCTTTAAAGTAGTAAGGCAAAAAATAAAAGAAAGTCTTGAGCATAATTATTAGTCAGGGTATTATTTTTGTTAGAGAAAGCAATTTCTCAATTACATTCACATGGATATATTTTTTAGCTTTTCTATAACCCTACCATTTGAAAATTATTGCAAAAAAGAAAGTGAGTTGAATTTTTTTTTCTTGCTTAATTTGCCAACAAAACACTAGAAATTTGATTTTGTCAACAAAAAAATCACTAAACTTTTTATTTGAATGTGATTCTAATTTATAAAGGCTACATCAATCATAAAAAATATATAATGTAATACGGACGAGTTTATAATAAGAAATAGTTCAAAATTAGATAACAAATATTTTTAATGCATGATTATTTAAATAGGTTTTATACAATAACTACTAATTACATGAAAGATAAGACTACTTCCCTATAGAAGTCGGGTTGGATAAATGAAAACATATTAACTAAAATTTTGAATTACAAACTATAAGTACGTAGAAAACGACATTATGAGATTTCTTTACTTAAAATCATATTCCAAAGTGCACGTAAAACCGATCTAAAAACAAATAATAATAACAATAAAAAAGACAAATTTACTTTTGAAGCTTTCAAATTCCTTCATTTTTTTAGGCCGCATTGATATACTTAATAATTTATCTATAAACATGTCAAAGAAGAAATTATATATATAGGTATAATCATCAAATTGATTTAAGTTGAACCATGACACCCTTAGCCCATCTAAGCAGCTGGTGCAGTATCGCCTTGCCCCATAAGAGGGCAGGGATCGAAACACTCCCCCCACTCCTTGTGACACACACAAGCATACTCCTGAAAAAAATAAAAATAAAAATAAAAGGTAAGTTCATTTTCCATGCTATTCACAAATGGAAATCAAAAAGTGAACGCATTTGTCAAAATCGAATCGATTCAATAAAGTTAAAACCCTACAGCACTGAAGAAACAAGAGTCACACACCGCACCCAACTCTCGGCAATTATAGGAACCGCACACATTATTCGGGATCTCATCCGTGAACATCATTTGGAACCACCGTGCCAAATGGTGCGGTCGAGCTTAACGCTTTCGAGACAAGCTTTCTGAGTTGATTTTTTGCACATTTTAGCCAACCCCGAGCAAATACCCTCTGCAACCTGTGGATCAGGGCGTTCTCAGGTCCTGCTCAATATACGTGTCAAAAACATCAAACGACCCTTAAGGTGGGTCATTGATCCCACAGGTTTCCAGGTGGCAGCAAGGAAGAGCAGGTGCTTTTTTTGACAATGCGACCGAGAGTACCAAAACGTGTCCCCAAGCGACCACGAATTTTCGTAAGGCTAGTGGCAGTTGCAAATTGTAAAGCAAGGGAACTGAAAACGGGCCATCGAGTACAGGAGAGAGATCGAAAGATAAATCAATTTTCAGATCTGGAATTCCGAATCTGATCCAGCGCAAGAGCTAGAAGGGGGAAATAAAAAAGAGCGAAGAAGAATAAAACTTTGTTGTTTCGTCTTGTTTATGGAGGATGGAGTTCGTCGACAAATTGCCTCCCATGGATCTCATGCGATCGGAGAAGATGACTTTCGTTCAGCTCATAATCCCGGTGGAATCTGCTCATCGAGCTGTCTCTTATCTCGGCGAGCTTGGACTTCTCCAATTCAAAGACGTAATATTCATTTATTAAGTTTTCTTCCAAGGCGTTTCGAAGTTGTGGTGTTGTTGTTTTTCGGTCATTTAAATCTCGGATTTAACCTAGACGTGTTTCGTTTCTCCAGGGAGATTGGAGTTGTTGTCGTTGATTTTATGTCTTTTTTTTTTTTTCAATTGGATCATTTGTGAATTGGTTTAACTGGTGTTGCGTTCCTTCGACGCATTTAAATACTGTTGTAGTCATTTTGCTCGATTTCGTTCCTGTTAGCCGATAATTTCTATCTACTAAAGCTGCATTCTCCGTTTTGTCGATTCCGGAACAATGTAATTTAGTAGATCTGGATATGTTGTAGTTTCTTTGGCGATGGTTCATAGTGGCAAGAAGTAGCTTCTTCTTAAGGATCGTTGGCCAACTGATGATTGAATTTGTGCTTAGATCCAAGTAGTTTGAAAATGTTATACGATAACCAAGAACGGTGGACTTCCTGGGGAAAGTCTTGAAAATTAAGTTTACTTTAATAATTATTTGCAGTGGGAGGTAAATGTGTAATTTGTTGCCCCTTCTTGGAATTTCTCTGATACCAACGGTTTTTAGATTGCCAGCATTTTTCTTGTATTTTTACGCACTTTTCCAAGGGAAAAAATATTATTGGTTATTTCATGTTACTTGCCTCTTCAATTGTAGTACTCCTTTGTTGTAACAATTGTTCAATGGTCATTGACTCTGAATGAGAATGTTTGGAATACTTCCTTGGTCGTATAAATTGGAATTCTCTCTCTAAAAATGAAAGAAAAAACGTATTTCATTTCTTAAGAACTAAGACCTTAATAAGACTTTGTAATTTGAATATTTAACCAAGATTGACCTTTTTTGGAGCTTGGCAATTACACGCATATCATCACGTAGAAAAAATAGGCAGAAAGAAGCGTATCAGAAGTTAGTTTATATAATTCAAGAAGCTAGATTTTGGAAATGCCTCATTTCATTGATATAATCACCCATCTCAATGAATATTTGCATCAAAAACTTATGTGCTAGCGACTGGAAAGTGCTTGTCATGCTTTTATGTTATCTAACACATCAAGGATCCAATCTGCTTCCATCTGCTTACTGTACACACCCTTGTGCCTTATTGACAAGTAAAACTTGACAGATTTGCACAAATGCTTCACTTCAACCATTTGGTTTTCATCTATTGCCTTGATGCTGGTGTATCCCAGTGTTTGAACTGGTGTATCTGCTTCATGAATGCACAAATATGCTCATGCTCATGCTCAGAATTTTACTACCGATATCTTTATTCAATTTTGTTATAGTAATTAAAAGTCATGCACTGTTATTTTATTCTTTGTTCTCTGCATGTGTATGAGCTCAGGATGTTCTATGTTTGAAGTCAGTTACTTGTCATGTATTCTGACGTTCTAAATCTTCCTCATTTCCCTATTTCTCATGGCAGTTAAATGATGACAAAAGCCCTTTTCAACGTACATTTGTTAATCAGGTAAAAACTGTTGATAAATCTTCTACAGTGATATTTGCTAATAGATTCCCTTTCTTACTAACAAAAATGAATTTTTCATAGACTAATTTGTGAAAGCTTGGTTCCATCAATTCACTTTCATATCTGCTGATTCCACCCAGTACATGGTTCAGGATCAATTCTGACAAAACCCTTTATCAACTTCTTTTATCATATACTTTAATTGCAATTTTCTTGTTCGCATCACAAGAATTACTACTTTGGCTGAGACTTGATGTTGTTTATAAATTCTATTCCATGATGAATACAATTGGAGACCCACATTCTTTGGCGGTTGCAGAAGTATTGCTTCCTTGTCTTGTACTTGCTGTACCACCCATATTAACACTATGGATACTTTATAATTGTCATTTCATAATTCACTCTCCTCGTAAGTATTAGAACTGTAACCAAAATAGCTGAAAAAAATTGCCACTGAGGCTTTATAAAGAGCAAGAAAATGTTCTGGCTTTGCTCTCCTTTTAGTTAAATGTTAAATAAGCATTTTATTCAGTTTTATGAAGGTGTAAGAGCTGTAATATTTTGCTAGGATACTGATATTCAATAAACCATTTATATATTGTCCTGAGTTTATATATATATATACATATATTTCAGTCAATCTTTGGTCAAATCCTTCCTGCTATATTTCTATCAAAACTTACAGTTTTATCTGTTAAAAGGTCAAACGATGTGCAGAAATGACACGAAAGCTGCGATTTTTCAAGGAGCAAATCAACAAGGCTAGTCTACCACTTTCTGCTCATGCTGTAGCACAACCTGATATTGAGTTAGAGGAATTAGAGGTGTGCATCTTTTTGACAAATAGTCTTCATCAATCAAGATAGTATACCATTTTCTGCTCATGCTGTAGCACAACCTGATATTGAGTTAGGGGAATTAGGGTGTGCATCTTTTTGTTGAATGTCAGCATGCATTTGGAGACATTCTGTGTCATTCATGTTTCTGTTTCAAAACAAATGTTCCTGAAAACTAAAATAAAAACTTTTCCTTGACCACAAAGTTTTTCTCAATTCTTCTGTATTTTCAGATCCGTTTATTGGAACAATAAATTATTTTTTTAGTTATATTTTATATTTTTGTTTCAATAACAGGTTTATAACCCTCATTGAAAAAGTTGAAAAAGGAATATTTTTCCTAGAAAAAAAAAATTAAATGTATGCCTTTTTTAATTTTACACCAAACAAATTGCACAATTATTAATCTTATTATTATCTCTAAAAAAGTAAAGTTCCTAGACAAAAAAAGTCATGATTAAGATATTGAAATGTTCTATTCTTAATACAAAATAAACTTTAAGGATAATATTGTTGCATTTGAAATTTTATGACTCTGTTATAAATAAATTGAATTAGAATCATATTGTAAGACACGAATTTTATTCTTTGTATTTCAGACATTAAGTACTTTCTTAAGAATTGGAATAGTGTTATTGCTTTAACTTTGGCAATATTGGTGCAACCTACTCCATACAAGTGACATCACAACTGGCAAATAATACTAGGTACCTCCCACCGATATATATAGTACTATATCAGCCTTCTAATGCCCTTATTTCATTAGATTCTTCAGTAGCATCTCCCCTTTTAATGGACATAATCACAAATTTCTGATTAACCATAAAGTCAAATTTAACATTTCATATCCATATACCAAAACTATCAAGTTCTCATTAAACCATGATTCATCCACCAATCTTCTGCCTTATCAACCAACTTAAATCTGGCCAATTTTACCTATCTGTATCTGAAGCCTGAATGTCATTGAAGATATGATTTTTATTGAATAACGACCAAATTTTACTTAGAGATATGTGCCTTAACTTTTTTTCTTTCTTTCTTTTTTGTTTTACTTCTTTCTTTCTTTTTTGTTCCTATTTTATGTTGTTTAGAGTAGCAGATATGAATGAAAAGAAAAAAGTAAATTTGTTAGTTACTGCAAGAGGACTGGATGAAGAGTAATAAGAAAAGGAAGATAAAATAGGAACAAAGAAACATTATAATCACTTCGCATCATGACATTAGAAACCAAAACATAGTTTTCCTTTTTTATGTATTATTAGATTTGGTCAGGGAAGCATTTCTACAGAGATGTTGTCAAATCTTTTTTTAGTATTCTTCTTCCAAATAAACACCACAGCCCCTCCGCCTCACCTGAAAATTGTTGCAACATTCCAAACTGCACCTTCCATTGATTATATCAAAATAGTAGGAATTCTTGTTTCCAAGAAACCTTTTCACTTATATATTTATCTTTATTACAGTTACAACTTTCTCAGCATGAAATGGAACTTCTTGAAATGAATGCAAATAGTGAAAAACTGCAACAAACTTACAATGAGCTCCTGGAATTCAAGCTTGTTCTACAGAAGGTATTTTTATTTTTAATTTGATTCTGATTTAGTGACAATGTTATGATAACTCTTAACTACTGGCCGCCAATATATGCTAGATCTTGTGGTTCTGATAAAGCATCTTAAAATTCTGACAACTCATTGAGAGCACTGGACCTTTTAAAATAATTTAAAGATGTCCTTGTAGTGTTAGTTGACTTTGTTCCACTTGCCTCTTTGTTAGTCTTAGAATTAAAAATAATCCTTTTCTTTAAAAGATTTGTGCATTGGAAATTGCATATGTAGTGTTGGGAAAGTTGACATCTTAAGATTTGGAATGGAGCAAATATGAATGCGTTACTCAATGTTCTTGGGGAGAATAATCTCTTCAACATGGAGATTATTTTTGCAGAGTCCATATGTACTTATTAAGAAGGCCAATAGCAAGTGATCCATGGATTGAAAAACTAGCCAAGTTGAATGCTACTTTTGATGGGGTAAGAAATTATGGTATAGAGTTTTTTTTTTTTTTTTTTAATCCTTTGGTCTATGAATCCTGATTTGTGGGTTTCACAGTAGTTCAGTCGCATATTGAAGTTAATACACCTCATATTAGAACAGTTATTACGGTCAGTTAGGATGAATTCTTTGCTAGGAGGGGAGTTCATATTTTAATGAAAATGATAAGCTGCATACATGTTTAATTATGAATGAAAAAGTGTGACTGCTTCTGGAATAGATGCCAGGCCTTCATAGGGAGAGCACTAGATACTTTGAACTAGAATCAGATGCAAGTAGCAAACCTCAAGTAATTCATTTATCTATATGTTAAAAAAAGCTCTTTGACAAAGCAAACTACATTTGGTGAGCAAAGGTTTGATGCAGGTTCTCTCCTGAAATCAAATATAACTTGTCCTCTTCTTCTCTGCATTAATTACTGCTTACTAGGCTTCTTTATAGATTTTACTTCTTAATCACCTATAATTTTTCCCTAGTAAATGATTCAAGACTTGGTTGGCTACAGTTTTCCTTGCCATTATTCACTCATCATGTAGAATTATTTAGTATCATCCAGTTGAGTGCCTTAAGCTGCATTTATCTTATTTTTTTGAATAAAACTTAGGTAACACCTGTTTGACATTCTTGCTTCCCTCAAAAAATGATTTTTTTTTTTTTTAATTTTCAGACAAGTTGATAGTTAAAGCACTTTACTTCTAAACAGATTTTTAATGGTTTCTCTATTAGCAGTTTTGTTTATCACTTCTGCATCAGATATTGCAAAAGTTAGACCATCAGTTCTAGTTACTATGTCCTTAGAATCTTTTCCTTTTGGTTAGTGGAAATGGGAGCTTTTAGTCTAATTTATCAATATGGATGTGCTTAGGTATGCCATTTTAGCAACAATTAGCATTTTGTATCAATTATGTTTTCCTTGGATCATGTATTAATGTGTCACATGATCCCTGCTGAAGACCTATTCAACACTCTCTTTGAAATTTATTTATCTAGGTTATTGTGTTATTTTTGCTGACAAAAACATTCTTATGTCAGCTTGACCTTCTTTGTGTATCATATACTTTGTTGCTTATTTTTATTATTCTTTTAAAATCTTTGCAGGCAGGAAGCTTCCTTGTTTCAACAAAGGGTCATTCCATTACACAGGAGAGAGAATTAGATGAAAATATCTTTTCCAGGGATGATTATGTGGAAAGATCATCATTACTCGAACAGGTATTTAACTTGTTTAATATTAATTATTCATGGATAGCCTATGGTTATTGTTTCACTTTCATCCATTGAACAGTTTCTACTTACAGGAGATGCGAGCGGGCCCCTCAAACCAAGCAGGCTTGAGATTTATTAGTGGGATTATTTGTCAATCCAAAATTTCAAGATTTGAGAGAATGCTATTCCGTGCTACAAGAGGAAATATGTTTTTTCATCAGGCTCCAGCAGAGGAATATGTCATGGATCCGGTATCAACTGAAAGGGTTAGATTCTTTCTTTTGTTGGAGTATAAAGGACTGTTTACAAGCAGAAACTGATAAACACATCTCCATAGCTTTTAGTAATTAATATCTAATTATTTGTCTCTAAAGTTTACATTTTTCAAATTCATTTGCAGCTTAAGAGTTTTTTTTTTTTTTTTTTTTTTGGGTTTTCCACTTCATGGAAATGATAACTAATTTTTCGATGCAAGTTTGCATTTGTATCTGTTCAAAAAATTCGGTTCTTGATCATATTCGTGACTACCGAATTCTTCACACTCCCAAGTGCAGGTCAAAAAAACAGTTTTTGTGGTATTCTTTTCTGGGGAACAATCAAAAACAAAAATCCTGAAAATCTGTGAGACATTTGGAGCAAATTGCTATCCAGTTCCTGAATATATTACCAAACAGAGGCATATTACTCAAGAGGTATATGTTTTTGATCTGTAGGACATAATCATTGTCATTTCTTCATGCTAAAAGCAGAAGAGATGTCTTCTTTTGGGTCTCAGATGAGCTTATCTTTTGGCACAACTTCTTGTAGGGGTCATTGTAGTCACTGACAACTTTTTCTAGTTAGACTGTGCTTCTTTTTTAATTTAAGTGACTTTCATTAAGTCTTGGTCTTGCCAAATCTTGCTTTTAGGTTTTATCACGTCTGTCAGAACTGGAAACTACCCTGGATGCTGGGATGCGTCACCGTAATAAGGCCCTTTCAGATATTGGATTCCACTTGAGGAGATGGATAATTATGGTGAGAAGTGTTCCTACCTTATGGTATCATGAGTTCTTTGGCACCATTGGTAACTAACAACATCGATTACTCTGGAGGTGCAATTAGCATTAACTGAAGTTGTTTCTTTTACTTGAAATAAAGTATTTTAGAAGTAACAATCTTTTTTATAGGTAAGAAAGGAGAAAGCAGTCTACGACACATTAAGTATGCTCAATTTTGATGTTACAAAAAAATGTCTTGTTGGGGAAGGCTGGTGCCCAGTATTTGCGAAACCTCAGGTAATATTGTCTTGACTTCTCATTGTGTTAACAATTATTGAAATCTGTTATAGTACGTGATATTCTACTGGATCTTCAGTGGTTTAACACTTGATAATTTCTTTATATCTCACAATGCAACAGATTCAGGAAGCATTGCAACGTGCCACCATTGACAGTAATTCCCAAGTAGGGATTATATTTCATGTGATGGAGGCTGTGGAATCACCACCTACATACTTTAGAACCAACAAGTTCACCAATGCCTTCCAGGAAATTGTAGATGCATATGGGTACGTTTTCAGCTTTGGACCATGCTGTCCTTACTTTGTTGTGTGTATTGTTTCTCTTGTATGTGCATCTAAGTGTGGTACATTATCTACAAAGTGATGTCCCATCTGGGTCATAAGAATATAGGTTGCAGTGCGGCAATCATTAGCAAAACTTGGCTTTTACCTTGCAATTCATTCTGAGTTTAATCATTATCGTTGTCATCATCATTATTATCTTAAGATGATCCACTTAGTGGATGGTGTGTACTTTATTTTATTTGCAGGTTAGACTACAGAACCATGGAATTCTATTAGGGAGTTACTTCTCTTTTAAATCCTTCATTAAATTGCATTTGGATCTCTACTACTTTATGAATTATTGATGCAATGGCCATGCTATGCAGGGTTGCTAAATATGAAGAGGCAAATCCTGCAGTATACACTTGCATCACATTTCCATTTCTTTTTGCTGTAATGTTTGGCGATTGGGGTCATGGAATTTGCTTGTTGTTAGGAGCATTGATTCTGATTGTTCGTGAGAGCAAGCTTGGTTCTCAGGTATATCTTTTCATTACATTCTTCCAGTAATTTTCTACTTGGATAATACTTTACATGTATGATAGATTCTCACAGTGATCTTTTACAAATCCATGGGAATGACAAAAATAGAGGGAGACCTAAAATATCTTGGGCATAAATATTTAAGGATAGCTACATTATATTTTTAATGTTGAATTCCCCATTGATAAAGCAAAGTTGAGGAAGTAGATCTATGCAGGTGACCCCTATGTAGTTGATAAAAGTCTTAGTTCAGGTGAGTTGTTAGATTCTCAAACTATCATGGTATAATTTACTGATTAGAGGAGAGCCAATGTTTAAGCATCATGCCTTGTTGGATGCTGCATTTCCTTTTTGTTTGGGCCTACCATATTATGAGTATTTACAAAGGCTGTAACGTACTTGCAACCCTGTCCTGCGCTTGGAGGAATGCAAGTGATATGGAAGAATGAGCAAATGCTAAGCATGCAAATGGAGATTATGCTAATGGCTTAAACTCATCCTTTGAAATGCAAACGTTATACCATGTTATGAACCATTACACAAAAAATGATATATCTTTAATGTCTTTTGAGGATAACTGAGAGTGGATAAATGTTATAGGTCCTACTTTGTGGGCTTTAGCTAAGGGGCTCAATATGCAAAACTCAAAATTCTATTAAATCTCAACTGATTAGTCCAATTATTCTAGCTGACTGATTTAGAGTTTACTTATCTTCTCCACCCCACCCACCCCCCTCCCTAAAAGAAGTATTTCTTCTTCCTTCATGATGACTTGTATTCTAATATACTTGATGCTTCCTTGCTTATAGTTGACTAGAGAGTGTGCAACGTCAGGAAACTCAAAAATATAATCAGGCACCCCAAGTTATGGAGTGCTTTTTAGCTTTGTTCTACTCGTAATTCAGAAACTATTTCCTTACAGAAACTTGGGAGCTTTATGGAAATGGCATTTGGTGGACGCTATGTAATCCTGTTGATGGCACTTTTTTCTATATATTGTGGATTGATTTATAATGAGTTCTTCTCTGTACCATATCATATATTTGGTAGTTCCGCATACAAATGCCGTGATGCCAGTTGCAGGTATGAGTAATTTTTTTGTCTTATTTGATCTGTTGTTTTTATTAAGATTATGGAGTATGTGAATATTAAATGTGTACTGTGGTCAATAGCATCTTGTGCATATTTGATTTATATGACAAATTAAATTATGCATCATGTGCATTGGATTTTTTCAAGGTACATACAAGAAAGCTTTGCTTTTACATGTATTATTGGATTGAACGATTAGATATAGAGGAAACTTTATGTTTTAGTACTTCCTTGAGAAGCCAGGTCAGATATTGCTGAGATAGTGTTATATTAGAATGGGGAAAAATTGGGAAAATAGGGATGACTGGCTTCTGTTTAACCCACATAGAAAACACATATTATGGAGTGATAACACTATAGTGAATGAGAAATGAACCATGCAAGAGCTCCTTATAGTGGGAAATGATGACAGATGCTGATATTTATCCATTTGTCTATTGTGTTATTGAGCTTTCTTTTGTAATATATTTTCTTGATGTTTTTATTTGAATTAATTTTTTTTTTTGGGGGGAAGGGGGGCGGGGGGCTTGAGTACAATACATTCTACTGGCATTTTTAATCTGCTGATTTATTAGTTCTTTTTGCTATTACAAGGATATCTACCTGCATCATAATTTTCCGAAC
>JAJIYU010016931.1:0-11906 GCA_030144865.1 Tinospora cordifolia | reverse complement strand
TTACTAATAACAGTGTATAAGTGAGACTATGAATAATATGCCACACTTAATAATAAATCAAGAATAGTTGAACCAATTAAAAAAAAAAGTGAACAGAGAAACCCAGAATAAAAAAGAGAAAAATACATAACATCAAGGCCACAAGCTTTTAAGGTTGCTCAAAAAAAAAAAAAAAAAATCAAACGCCAAAACTGATACAAGGACCGTCTCACCGACAAATTGCAACCTCAGCCAACAAATGATAATAAATAAGCTCACAAGCACCTTCAAAAAACTCTCCGAAACTCTCATTTAACATTTTTTTCTTCTTTTTTTTTCCCCACCTTTTTTGATCTCCCTCCACCCAGTAAACACACTGGATAATAAATCAAAAGCTGATACTATACACAATTCTACACCTGAAAACATTTTAACCTCTCTCAATCTCTCTTTTTCTTTTATCCATTCACCCTTGCCGACCACAAACAACAAAGACACTTCACATCCATATTGCCAGAAAAAACCCCAGGCCGAAGGAATTATGGGAATACATTTATGGGAAAGAATGGGCATAATAATAAATAGAAATGGACATCGAAGACACTGACTGCAACGGACATGGCGACTTCTTCCAAAGGGCTTGACACAATCTCTCACCAATATGAAGACCACTAAGACAAGAGGATGGACTGCAACGCAAGCTGCTGTTGTGGCTGCAAGGAAGACAGCGTTGATGCGAGGGTGGCTGGTGGTAGAGTCTGCTGCAGCTGCCTCAAAAGATTTATCATCCGGCTAGCAGTTTGCTCTGTTGCAAGATCCTTGCCCACACATAGAATCTGCCACCCAAAACACAAATAAAGTTCTCCACTGTATGACAATAAACATGCAGAGTAAAACACAACATGCATCACTAGCAAGATTGATCACAAGGCCACTTCTTGTCATAAAAAGAATGCAAAAAGTAATTTAATCATTCAAGGATCTACATATGCCTTTTTTTTCATTAAGTATACACTGTTTGATTGTAATCTCTAAATGAATATTTTTTATAGCTGTAAATATATAAGTAAATGTGTCAAACTTGTCGTGCAATCTCATTTTTGTTGCCTTGGGCCATAACTGAAAGCAGATGCATGAAAACGTTCAAATCCTCCAACTGAGTACAAGGATGGCACGCTTTTTAAGAATTTGTGCTTTCAAACTATTTCATACCTATCCATCCTAATGCAGCAGGAACAAGGAATTTAAACTAGGTGTCCAATAATTTACAGTCAACTTCATTACATAAATGTATAGCTATAAAAAGCCTTATTTTTTCTAATCCTGTTTTTTCATCTTTTAGCTGATGTTCACAAAACCTCTGTTTCCCCGATCTCGTTTCAGCTGAACATCCTGGAGATGAAGGGAGTTTCCGGGAGACTTTCAAATTGACTTCAATAGCAGTAAATCACTTATGCAAAACCACAACATATATGGCTAAATTACCAAAAGTAAAATATCAATCCAATGCACATTAATGGCAGAGCCAGCAGCGTAATTACATATTCATCCCATTGAATGACTTCTTCCACTACTGTTAGTGCATTGAAAAACATAAGCTAAGAATAAGCAATCATGGAAAAGAAAACAAAGACTTTACCTCGGCAAAAACAGCAACAATTTTAGACAGATTTTGGTTGTTAACACCCAAGAGCTCTCTATCGGACCTGTAAATTAAAAGTGGAACAGCTTACTTAGCAACTATCAATCATAGAGGAGAAAAACCTCGCACACTATTAAGGGGATAGAGAGAGAGAGAGAGAGAGGAACATTAACAGAAAGAAAAACTAGCAAAAATTAGGAAACTAAAGGTATGACATCCCATGAGATAAGAATGATAGAGATGGGCAGCCTGCACAAGGGGCCTAAGTAGTGGGAGCACAAAAAATAGTTTGAGTAAAAAAAATAAAAAAAATAAAAAATAAAAACAGATAGAAGAACCAATAAGCCAATTACATAATTGTGTTCTTCTCTAGGACTGCTGTTATAACTACCAATTCTCAATTCCACATTACAAAATCATCTGTCTGCTACTGATGGCAGAACAAGTATTTGTTGCCTCTGATATGATTCAAAATATGCAGAACAGCAAGTGGACTTCCAAAACCTTGGCCTGAGATGGGTTTGCTCAGGTTGCATCGTATGACACAAGTTCACAATAGTAATCTACATGAAATCATAATTGCTGCAATTTGGCAAACTCTTAGTGCCTAAAGGCGCTAAATCAATGCCAAATCTTGCTGTAGGTCGCTTCACTACCAACCCAACAAATGAAAGTACTCACCTTTCAACCATGGAACAGAGCTGCTCGTGAACAATTTTAGCCTCAATCAGATCACCTTTAATCGGCAAGCAGCCCAACCAGGCAGGAACAACCTGCAATTAATAAATTAAAAAATGATCACTTCAACATGACAAACATGTGGCAGAAAAACAACCTGATATGCAGAAATTACAGTGGTCAACTTGATTAACAGCAATAGTTACTCGGTTCCAGCATGTTAATTTTTTTTTTTTTTTTGAAAGGTCCAGCATGTTAATTAATTAAGCAACCATTCATGCAATTTCCCATGGCTATTGTAAAAAACATGGAAGAAATACAACAAACAGATTGATCTTCACAGAAGAACCCTTTCTATGGATACCAAGACATTTTCGGATTAAAAAAAAAAATTAACTAGTTCATACACTAATGGGTAAAAAAAAAAAAACAAAACATCCAATTCTCGGCCAACTGATACCCATGTTAGAATCAAATATTGGCTTCACTGAATAAAATGAATTAAGAGAGGAAACAATATTCAAGAATGGGATACATCCAAAGCCAAACAAGAGAAATGACCCATTCAACAATGAATAGAGGCAGAACTAAAATGCACCTGAGATGCATCTATACTGTCACGATGGAACTGACATATCTTCCCTAGGGCTGAAACTGCATTATCATATGCCATCACATTGTCTGATTGTAGAGCATTAGGATCCCTAATCACAACATTTAGCCTGGACAGAGCCTCTGCAAAAACCAATATGAAGAAGATCCTCAAAAAAAAATTCTCAACGCAATGAAATCTTCTCCCAACTCCACAGTTCTACATCAAATAATTTGTTCAACTCATGAACACAGCTTAAGGAAGCTTACCTCCCACAAGAGGTCTGAAAAAAGTTGAACCAAACTCTGCACATACACCAATGCCATAAGCAGCGGCCTGAAAAAAATTTAAAGAAAGAAAAAAAGAAAGCAATTCCTTGTTAAGTTCACTGAACACACTAATGGCTATGGGCAAAAAAGAAGCAGCACAGAAGAGCAAAACCTGTCGAACATCAGGGCTCTCATCATTACATGCCTCCAAGAGGAATGGAAGATATGTATCATAATACCTGTTCAAAGAATAAGATGGAAAACTTTCAGCAAACATGCTAAACATAAGTGATTAATGTTAAACAAATCTTATAATGCATTAGCCAATTAGGAAAAACAATGAATATCCTTACTTTACAGCAGCTTCTCGGCATTGCTCTGCAACATCGTCAAAAATGCAAATAGCAATTCTTCTTTCTTCAGCTGTTTTATCCTTACCCTGTAAATATCAAGCATGGTAAATGAGAACGATACAAGAACTACTGTAATAAACCTGAGAAATAGAAAAACATATAATGACAGCAAATCCGATAGGACATCGAAAGCAGGCAAGACTCAAATTAATGACAAGTTTTCATTCATATAAAAAATTTAGTGATAGAAGTTGAATACAAAATTAATGAAGACAGAGTAAAGGTAAGAATTGCTTTGTAAACATGTATCTTACCAACATGGGCGTAATGTATGATAAGAGTTCATCAAAGAAGGGCAGGAAAGAAGCCTTGAATGTCTTGATCAAAGTTCCCAAGCAATCACCAACCTGTATTGAGACAAAAAAGAAAATATAAAATATAAAAAAGAAAAAAGAAAAAAAGGGAATAGTTAGAGAAAAAGGGAGGGAAGAGAAAGAAAGAATGAGAAAGAATGAGAAAGAAGAGAGAAGGAAGGAATTAGAAAAAAAAAATAACAGAAATGATTTTTTATACTTGACAACACACCGAATAAAATTTCTAAATACAGAAATTATGAGACAAGTAAACATACATGGTCAAAAACTTCTTCTTCTTGCTCGTTTTCTTCTTTAAGCAACTCCTTTTCTTCAGCATCAAAGTCCTCAGCTTTGGCTCTCTCTGCTCTCTCTCTTTTTCTCGTTGAACTGGCTGTAATCACCTGTTTTATCTCGTCCACAATGCATCTCACCTGGCTCTCATCCAGGAGTGGTCCAGAAATCTATAGCAGGAAAATTGGTAGAAAGAAAGGGTCATGATCTTATGAAAAACAATATTGACTGAATTTATTACCAAAAACATTATTGGTAACACGCATACTAGACAGAACACATCTTTTTGCATAAAGCAGACTGCAACTTATGCACTTAAGACCTAATGAGTTGTCTTCACTCTGTCCCAGGTGTTAAGCGTTAATTGTTTGATCCAGCATAAGATTTAGCAGTTCCAGAATAATTTTTGCTATTTACCACTTGTTTATAGTGCATGCAATCTTATTGTCACATTTGATAGATTAAGCTGTTCAGATGGTATTCATCAATTCTAGGACCATATGTTAAATGCGAATCAACATGATTTACATGAGGTCTTAACTTGATTATCTGGCCAAACTGAACAGCCAAAAGGCACATAGAACAAAGTACAAAAATTGTTTAACATATGCAGGATAATGTGTTATAATACCAAAGCCAAGTCTTTGTTCTCTAGAATTGAAGTCCAACTGTCCAAGAATGGGTGTTCAGGTTTCGGAAACCTAAGATTAACACACTACAAAAGTATAAGAAAATACGATTCACTTGAACCCATGCTCTAGAGATGCTTATCACTGTTATTACCTTTGTTCCTTGCAACAATAATGAAGAAGTTAATGAAGTACAAATGGAAACAGAACACATGTTCTTGATACAATTGTACTGAGTGTCAATTTAATGAAGAAGTTAATGAAGTACAAATGGAAACAGAACACATGTTCTTGATACAATTGTACTGAGTGTCAATTTAATGAAGAAGTTAATGAAGTACAAATGGAAACAGAACACATGTTCTTGATACAATTGTACTGAGTGTCAATTTAATCCACAAATTTATGTGACAAACCTGCATGCATTCATTCAACGCGTCCAACATGCTAGCACAAATTTCTGTCTCTGGCTCCTACAAGTACATTGCATTTAAGATACAATACCTTAGTAAATCAGATAGGAAAACTAAACTAAATACAATAATCAATCGGTAATGTCACCAATTTGATGACTACAAACACGGGTAGACCTTGTGCAAAGCCTCCACTAGTGCTGGAATTATATAGTCAGACAATTGCTTAACATAGGTCTCATTACGACCCTGAGCTTGCCCCTTCTCTACAGCTAATTTAGCTGAACGTAATAATTCTGGCATGGCTGAAAGAGAAAAATAGACAAATGCACGCTTAGTCTTTCACAAACCTCAAAATAAATAAATAAATAAAATGGCATGATGCATATACCTGAAACAGCAGCTTTCCGGACCTCTTCATGGAAATAAAATTTCAGCAGCGGAACCAAAGTTGGTGCAACCTGCATTTTTTTCATTAAAAAAACTTATCATAAAGCAAAGAACTGTAACAAAAAATTTGAACTATTACATAAAAAAAATTATATGATGTCATGGGTTCAATTATCAAAAGAAAAAAACAAATAAATACAAACATATGCATTACATCAGATGTAAGTCAACCAACCTGATCAATCCATGGATAGAATCCTTCCTTAAGTTCATCAGCATAGCAACAGAGCATGTTGCAAGCAGTAGCTTTCTCCTCCAGCACGCTCGTCTTGATACCTATCCTTTTATCCCCTAAAGTGATGGTTTCAATGCTGCAGAAGAAATAGGTCCCAATAAAAATGAAAGAAAGCTATGAAATACACTTCTTCAGGATATTACATATTTCCTTATATAAAGTTTGGCAAGTTGGTTTTAACCATAAAATTTAATTAAATAGATACTTGAATGACGAGGACATGTGAGAAAGATAAGGGGGTTAAGCTTCTCAACTTAGAGAGAAATTAACTTGGCCAAGTTGCTACCCAAGGTTATATGAAATAGGAGCAAAAAATGAAGACATTGATACATCAAGGAAAGGATTGACATCAAATATGACTAAATGAAACTCCAGATAAACCATACCTTTCATCATCTGATTCATCAATGTCAGCATCTGAATCAGCAGATGTGATAGTTACATCTGGTTTCAGTTGAGCAGATTGAAGCAATGGAGGCATGACAACACTCATGTATGGGAGGAAATCCTGCCCTAGACATTTGCATAGTCTTGCCCACGCCTGAAATGTTACATTAAGAAGTTCATTTAACATTGCAAAATAGAAAGAATATATCCAAAGGGTCGATGGAAATTCAAATAATTTTAAAGATGTTGCACCTGTAGCATATAGCTAATTGTTGGATCATCAGCCTCCATCTGAGATCCTTGCAAAGTCATAAGTACCTCCATAACCTTGAAAGTGCAAGAAAAGTGATACAATCTCAATTTGTAGGGAGATTACCTTTTTCATGTTTATTACAAAATATTAAAAAATTAACATTAAATTAGTCCCTAATCTTCAATAATTTATAAAATCACAACAATAAATATAAAACCCATTGTGGAAACTTGATTTATGACATGGCTATAGCTCTTCGACATATATATATAGGATAATCACATCTTATGATATTTCTCAACGTCCAAACAATTCTAATGGACTAGCACAGTACACGCTAACCAAAAGAATGGCATAAAAACATTACCCAAAGCATGGTATAATTAGTACCTGTTTAGCATCATCCCTGAACTTATCCTTGCCAACAGCCATTCCTACCAAACTGATGCACTCCATGGACTTTGCACGAAGCATCCGGTTAGACTTATCATTTGCATTAATCAAGATAGCTTTGAGATACGGCATCACAGCATCATAATATTTTTGAAAATGCTCCTATGGGAGAGACAAATTCAGAATTCATGGATAAAAAACAATTAAGTAACAATGCAAATCAATTGATAAAAGAAGCACCTGAGATGAATCTGCAACTGAAGCCAAAGCTGTCAACGCACCCTCTTGTACCATTTGCTTCCCATTCTGAATTTTGATTATATAAAATTAATTATATCAAGCATTCAAACTTCAGGAAATAAATAATGCAACTGCTCAAGTAGCAGCAGCACTTGAAAAATTTTGACAAGGATTTGGACATAAGTACGTATGTATATACACATAGATATGCATGCGTACACATATGTATTTGTGTATATAGGAACATGTTGACTTTTATGGGGACAATCTCTAGATGGTTATAATTGTTAACATTTTACTATGAGAGCAAATGAAAATTGGAACATACCTGTAGAAGAACAAGTAACTTGCTCACTATCCCATCTAAGTATGGGGTCAAGATATCAGGAGTGCAGTTCTCGCTGAAATTGAGGACAGCTGAGGCAGCATGTGCCTGTAAGAAAAAACAATAAGTAAGAAAGCAATACAATCAGAAAAATGTATTTATTAAAAGGTGAAAGAATGGAATAATCAAATGGTAATCACCAAGTGAACTGCATTAGGCAGTTTATTCATGTCTAATTAGGTATATATATACCATTCACAATTGAACAGTAGACAACATTAAAAAATAGCCTCATGGTTCTATGTGCATATTACTACCATTTCGCCCATTGTATTTTAGAATGTGAACAATCAGAACCAACATCAGAATTCTTCGTAATAATAGTTGCCTACAAATACTAGTCAATTGAAATTTCCTCCTTCCATAGTTCTATAACGAACTGTAGTAAAGTAAAACCCAATATTAGCCAACATTACTGAACCAAAAAGGCATGGTATAATTTTTTCAAATAATCAGTAATAGGTATACATTGACTGCCTAACAAACTTACCACTTAGAAAAAAGGGGTCACTTTCCAAAGCAAGATTGAGTTGTCAGACCCTGACACTCGGTGCATTTGACAGGAAAAAAGGCTATTAAGGTTTCTGCTAAAATTATATTTTTCACAAACAAAATCTATCATTACCAAGCATCATAACAAAAAATATCAAAATGGTTAACTCATAAAAGGGGTCTAAGTAAACAATGAAGCAATGGATCTCCAGCAAATAGGTGAAGCAAACTCATTACTTTGTAGGTTCAGTCACACCGTTCCTCATAACAATATTTCTTTCCGGAATATATGCATTTGAAGTTGTCCTTCATTGACCATATGAACATGAAGGAAAGATAAAGCAAAAGGGTACCCACACATCATCTCTTACATCAACAATATTGATCAGTAATTATAAAAAATTAAGAGATTAAAAAATAAATAAAAGTTTATTGGTTTATAGTGGCTTGCTTTATAGTAGCGTAAGACCATCAAGGAAAACTAGATTAAAATGGCATTATTGATGTAATAATAATAAAGTTTTCCGCTGCAATGATACACTCCTGAGATTAATAACATAAACCAAAAGGAAGTGGAAAGGACAGAATCAACCAAAAGTGCTTGTAGGGAACAGTTACGTAAGAAGGAGATTGAGCCACAATGTAACTAAACAAGATATACATTATCACAAGTCAAAGCACAAATTAGCACGTCACCTGAACTCGAGGATTCTGAAAATCATCCATAGCTGCAGCTAAAGCAGGCAATACTCGTTGATGATACTGAACTTGCAAATCTGGGCCCAAATCAGTAGAAAGCTGTCCAACAGCATTTATGGCTGCCCACCGTACACGAGGATGAGGATCTTGGAATGAATTCAAAACCATATTCACTACTTGCTCGAGATTTTTTATCATAACCTGCAAGAAAAAATGGAAGCCTGGAAGTGGTAAATAAAACTGATTGACCTGTGTCACCCTCAGCTACTTACGAGGGATAACTAAGTAGGTCAATCATAAAAGCAAGAAAACTGACAGAAAACAACAGCAACCAGAAAGAGAATCCCACAGAAAGTTAACTTGTCAATTACTCCAATTGGATGAGGGGAAAAGGAAGGGAATTCCCAACAACAAACAAAGAAAAAAAAAGAAAAAGGTAATGTTCAATATTGGCGTTATGATCTAAAAGGGAAACCAGAAAATTCCAAAGGCGTAGAACTACAAACTATTAAAGAAACAATGAAGGGAAATGCTGAGAGCCAAACCTTTGAGCAGCCCTCCGCTATCTGCGCAAGTGCAATGAGAGCAGCATGGTGTTTCTGCCATTCAGGCGCCGCTAGGTACGCAGGCAGCAGCTCCGAAGCAACGGGAACAATCGTATTCCCTCCCAAAGAAATCGCAAGCCGGTCCAAACACTCCTGTCCGACACTATAATTACTGGTCTCACCCGCATCCTCGTCCTCCGTATCAGCACTGTGCCACGCAGGATCGTCCTCGATATGCAACAACATCTTCATCAAAATCGCGAACAACCTGCTAATAAACTGCGGCAACTTCCGCATCATCCCTGGAGCTCGCTCCCTTGCCTCCGCGAGAGTGATCACGAACTCGATCGCAAGATGCCTCGTCCCCTCTTCCAGGGACTCCGCCTCCGCAATCTGCAACATCGATCCCACCACATCCACGAGCTGCCGTCTCAAGAACTTCGGTTCCATCCCGGCCAACTCGATCAACAACTCCAACGCCTCCTGCGCCGTCGCCTCCTGCCCGCAATTCAACGCTTCCGTCAACGTCTGCATTATTGGCGGTAAAAGATCTTGAAACCTATCCCGGTCCGCAGCACTCGACAAACACTGTATAAAATTGATCGCAGCACCAAGCGCGGCAATCCGAACATCGGCACTAGACGAAGAAGACAAAGACTGCAGAAAGACCGAATGCAAAGTATTCAAATGCGGCACGAGGATCTCCCCTATATATTGCGACAACTGCGCGAAGATCAACAGCGCCGACTCTTGCAGTCTCGGTGAGTCCGACGTCACAGATTGGAACATAAACGGCAACAGCTCCGGCCATCCGCCGTCCGGCAAAATCCCGGACGCGAGCTCCGACACAGTGTCACAAAGCTTCTTCGTTATAGTCTTCGCATCCTCGCGCTGAACGCAAACGAGTAACTGAGATTTCAACGTGGATTGCGTGGACGGAGAGAGGCGAGGCCAGATGTAGGAATCATCGCGAGTGAGCTGTTTCCTGAGGAGAATAGCGGACATCGCACGAGACTCAACGCGAGGGGACGATTGAAGAAGATGAGCCAGCTTGAGCGATAAAGCGTCGGGATGGTTTTCCTTGCAGAGATTGAATAGGGTTTCGGCTTGCGATCGCTGTTCGTTGCCTGTGGACATGAGATGGGAGACTAGGGTTTCAAATGGCGCGAGATCGGGGCCGAGGATCGACGCGATTTGGGCTTGTTGGAGTTGAGATTGATCGGAAGCCATTGGAGATAATTAGGGTTTTTCTTTGGTTTTTGATGGAGGCGCTGTTTTTGCTCTCTTGCCGCTCGACCTCTTTGGCTCTGTTGTAGAGTGATAGAGAGAGAGGAGAAGAGGGGGGAAATGAGTAGAAGCGAAGGGTTTTTATTTGATTGGGGTTGGGTTCATAGGATTTACGAGCGAAGGGTTTTTACTTCGTTGGGGTTTGGGTTCATGGAATCATAGGTTTTACGAGCGAAGAGGGTCGACGATATCGGTTTATGTTAAAAAACAAAATAATATCAAATAAAGTTAACTAAATTCATTAGGTTTAGGACACGTTCCGATTCTGTGCTGCACAGTCACAGATATTTACCCCGCATATCGTATCCTGATCGTTAATCGTCACATCTTCAATTCCTCTCCACACGTATTCCTGAAATCAGTATTTAAATTAATTAAACCCTTCAAAATCAACACTTAAATATTTTAATATGTAAGATTCTCAATATTTAATTCTACTGATCTCAAATTGGCATATTATTACCCAAATATAGTAGTTTAGGTGGCCATTAATAATTATAAAAAATCTGTCAGATCACGAGTTTTAAACAAGTATTACAATTTTAAAGAATTACTAACTATACAACATAATTATAATATTATAAATTTATCATACACCATAAGAGAATTAATAAAATATCATGTTAATAGCCACAAAAATAATTAATATCACTTTTTACTCAGTATACAAATATACATGATCCACACAAATAAAATAAAAATTACAAGTTGTTTAAAAGATATAACAATAATAATAGCATGGTAAATAAAAGTCATCAAAAAAAAATTTAAAAGTGCAAAAATCTCCAAACAGCTATTATAGAAAAGGAAATGGCAGAAAAATAATCCTTCCAAATAAGTTTTAAATTTACTAATATTTCCAAAAATTAGTATTTGGCATCCCCGTTCGGTGGTGGTGATGTGTGGCCGTCCGATTTCATCAGTGATGACGTGTGATGTTGTGACGGTTAAGTTCAATGGCGTGAGGGAGCATGGTATCCGCGGTGTTGGTGGAAATTTGAAAGACTCTCATCTATCTGAATTTGTAAATAATATAAAGTCTGCAGAACCAGCAATTTCTTAGCTTGCACATAAAAGCTTTTGACCTGTCCTAGTCCATGTGGGCTTGGTTTATGGGTCCCACCTTACAAGAAATATAAAGCATGATTTTTTTAATTTAAAAAACGTATATTATCTTCTTTTCCTTCCAGTCAGGCACGAAAAATTAAAATAAAAGAGTTGGAGAGAGAGAGAGACGGCAACCGTAAAATAATATATTAAATGAAGTATTTTTAATTACGAATACTTCATATTGCTTGATATGATAAAATTATTATAATCTTTTTACTGTTAGTATTT
>JAJIYU010016930.1:0-11914 GCA_030144865.1 Tinospora cordifolia | reverse complement strand
CTTTTGTGGTGATAAGATGGTTTTCTTATCCCTTTCATGTCATCCTCTCTCTGGTTTCACGTGCTCTTTACTATTCATTCTGATGTTAACTTTTTTAAAGTTCTACATAAAAGAAAGTGTATAAGTTCATCCTCTAGTAATGTTTAAAAGATCAATACAACCTATGGATTGGATTTATTTAATCATATATAAGTTATTTGACCATAATTATAAAATCAGATAGGTGTATTAATTATATTAGACATCAATTATCACATTCAAAACTAAAACTCTAACATCCTCATAAAATTATTTATCTAAATACTATAATCTCAAGGAGGTATTAGATTCAGTTTTTGCTTATCAATCTTCTTCACAAAAAGATTAGAAACGAGAGTTAAACATAAAATTTTTAGATTTTTAAGTCACTTTAATGCTAACTATACTAACTCTATATTTAGGGCATCTCTAACCTAGAACTTTTCTTTTTTTTTTTTTTTTTTTTTTTTTGCCATATTACCATAATCAATAGTGTGACTATATCGCCCAAGCCAAAATGGCAAAGGTCTTTTTTCATTTTTTTTTTCTTACTTTTTAATTCTTAATAAAAGTGTTAATTAGAAATAAAATAAATGAAATAAAATTAGAAATATGAATAATGTTAAAATTAGTATAAATGAGTTGGAGATAAAGTTATTAAAGTTTCAAAATAGATACATGCATTACACGATTCTTTTCAAGCTAGAAGAACCGATCTACACAAAATCTCGCTTGGTGAATTAACTAATTCGTTAGTTTTTTTTCACTATTATAGGTTATTTTACATATCATATATCTGCATACATATATACACATATACAAATACTCATTCACACACATAGATGACACCTTATTCACATTTTTATACATGGCAATAAAAAAACATATCTTAAAAAAAAAGTTGATTAAAAAGAAAAACAAGGAAGAAGAGTTTCTTAGAATTTTCTACTTCTAAGTGGGATGTTTGTGTCTCTTTTCAAATTTGACAACTGATTAAGTATATGAAAGAAGACCGATAGGAAAAACATTTATATATATATATATATATATATTAGTTTTAGATATGGCAATAAAAAGCGTATCTTTAAAAGATTAATTGAAAAATCAAAAATCAAAAAATCAAAAAGAAGAAGAAAAAGGGTTTCTTAAATTGTTTTGGATTTTCATAGAAAAGTTTGCAGGTAAAAGTGGTGTTCTAAGATCAAAATTAGGTAGGGAACAAAGATGAGGTGTGTGATGGGGAATATATAGTCATCCTAGATTAGCTTTGCATGCAATTGGGCAAAGACAAAACCAGCAAAAATTAAAAGAGTTTGGTTGGTAAGGTGAGGTAAGGCAAGAAGATAAGAAGGAAATGGAATTAATACGTGGTGATGATGATGACAGTTCCCATAATGTTCATAATATTCTTTATCACCAAACATTAGCCTTTGTTTTTCCTCCTTTTGCCCAACATTTGAATTTCCAACTCTTTAGCAGCCACACCTTTGTTGGCCAGAGTTTCTTCTTCAAACTATCTACTGTTTTAGTAATTCCCATCACATTTTCATTTTGCTTTATGAGCTTATTACTAATATTATGTGTAAATTAATTATGTTTCAATGCCCTCTTCTAATTTTCACGTCCAAATTTTTATAAACATTTTAAAAATGTACATGTATTTAAATAATAAACCTAAAAAAAATTGAATGTCAATAAAAACTAGCATTGACAACCAGTGTACATAAATATTTGCAAATTATTCTCGTAAACACAATTTTACAAAAAAATCAATCACACCATTCTTATAATGGGTAAATGCATTTTAAAGCTTTCCTGAGTTATAGGGCTAAGATTTCGATCTTGGTGTACACGAGTTATTAAAATTTGGAAAGCAATACCCAATTTTTTATTCTATCATATATATATATTTGATAAAATTAAACTACTTTAATTAGATAATGGGTAGAAAGTTAATATATAGAACTTTAGAGTAGCAATAGTGCACAGTACTAAAAGATTGCAAAAGAAAGGGCTTTATGCATGGAAAAGCATGAACTTTTATACGCAAGTCTACCAACTCGCACTATCTTATTAAAAATAAAAAAGCTTTTATTCTAGCCATCAGTCTATGAGTGTCACCGACCAATTGTTTTTGTTGAACATGAAATGCTAACCACATGCAAAAACCTACTTTTTTTTTTCTAAAAAACAAGAAAATTATATTTCTCCTTAAACAACTCCTTCAGTTCTAGAGGTGATAAGAGAGCCATTTATGTTTGTATTAGCAGGTCAAATGCTTTATAGATTTACATAAATTTTTTTTAATTTTTCACTTTTTTGCATTAGTTGGTCAAATGCTTCATATATTTTTATTTGCCATCTTTTTTTTTTTTATCATTTCTTAGCTTTGATGCAAATGGGAGAAAAAGGGTTCAATGTGGGTGACATTATAAAGTGGAAAAAGTATAATTTGCTTTTGAAATGGATATAAAGCTCTCATGCAAGTGCATGCATGGAAGGAGTTAATTTCTTCAAAGACATGCATCTTTAACTTTTTTTTTCTTTTTTTTTATTTGAAAATGAGAATACATTTTAGTCTTATTTAAGATTGCTGCTTTAGGTTTTTTTTTTCTTAGCTGAAAGCATTTTCTTCAAATGCAATAACTAAACATAATAGTAGGAGAATATTAGTGCTTAAAAAATAGCTAAAAAATTGTGTTTGAAATGTCAATGTGTTCTTGCAAAACACCCCCCAATATAGTATTTGCCAAATTTATTTATTTGTTTATTTTGCCAAAATGCCGCTTTAAATTCTGTGTTCTCAAGTAGGGACAGTGTTCGGGATAATGTCAACAAAATTTGTTTTAGATCATTTTCTTTGTTTTATTTTGCTCTACCTTGTAGGTATATAAATTAATAACTTGGTTGCATTATAAGACAATTAGTAAAAAATAGTTGTCAATTAGATTTAGGAGACTATAATGTAATAATCTAAGTTATCTAACTTAATATAGCGTAAACATCAACTTGATCAAACATGGTTCACAAAACCTAGTCATCTAATATGGATTAAACTCTAAGCTCTCCCACTCATAAATAATGTGTGTGCTAGAACGGATGGTATGGTGTGGATGAAAATTGATCTACAAAAAGGAAGTGGTTGTTTGAAATTACTTAACTCAAAAACTATAACTGTCAGATAAAGATCCAACTATGTATATCAATCGTAAGTAGATAGATAATTAACACCCTCCCTAACGTGTATAATGAAACGTGGACTTAATTTATAATGAGATGAAATATTAGTAATAAATGAGACAAACAAGCAAGTATGTTTATAATAAGATTCAAATACGAGACTTCCTAAATGAACCTCGCTTTCATTCTATGTTAGCAATTACTTGACCTAAGATTATAACTGTCAGATAAAGTTCTAATTATGGATATCAATCGTGAATAGATAAATTATTAACAGTACTGAAGGTAATGGGTCATGCAACCATGAGAACATCTACATGTGGAAGGTCTACACCAAAAACTCATTACAAGCTGGTATGAAGGATTAGAATATGTATATCAATCGTAAGTAGATAAATTATTAACATCGTCTTTTCTGTGGATAATAACACATAGATTTGATTTATAATAGAGATGAAATATTAATAATAAATGAGACAAACAAGTAAATATACTTGTAATGAGGTTTCAACATGAGACCTCCTAAAAAAATATTACTCCCGTACTATGTTAAAAGTCACTTGACCTAAAAGCTACAGTTGTCAGATAAGGGTCTAACTACATATATCAACTGTGAGTAGATAGATTATTAATAATGGTAAAGGTAATGGGCCGTGCAACTATGAAAACATTTACATTTGGAAGTTCCACACCAAAAACTCATGACAAGCTAATATGAAAATGTCTACACTTAAAGAAATATTAGTGTCTCAAAGTCTATTAAATATTCCTTAACCCTCCAAGTAATACTTAAACCTCTAAATCTAATAGCTTGTTCTTACTTAGTTTTTCATCCTAAAAGCCTTTCTTTCGCCATTGCACCAATAAGTCCTGTAAAGTTGATTTATTCGGGACCTTGGATAACTTACCTAAGTAGTAAATATTAAGACTTCACTTTGTAATTTAGTCAAAAGTAACAAAGAACATCTCATTTGTCTCATAGAAAGTAGACATATATATATATGAACTCATAGTGAATAAGCACTAATCAACTTGCACGTAATGTAAAATTACATGTTGCAATAGAGTAACTTTGTTCATAAATGGTATTAATTACTTAACTCAACGTTTTGTATGAATTTCTAGTTTAATCACTTTTAATTGTCTAACACACAAGTTCCTTTAAAGCTAGCTAGCATATCGAATATGATGAACCAATTAATGAATCTTATATTCAGTTTGGCACCATATTCTTAATGGATATTAGATTAGTCCATCATCGGTTTTTTTGAAGTAGACCGCAAGTTTACTCAAACTAAGGCAGCAGATCATCACAAACGCACATTGCTATTCAAAGCAGCACCGGTCAAATGTTTCATCTATTGCTTCTATAGGTTCTTCATCAATATACAAAAGCTTGATGAAGATTTAACTCATCCATCACTAAAATGAATCATATCTGATAATGTTTTATTCCTTTGTTCTATAACTCCATTTTGTTTTCTTGTAGAGTGTCTGAGATTTTCAAATGTCTAACTATCCCCTTTTCATTATTGAATTCTGTGAATTAATTAAAAAGTTCATGATTTCAAACAATTCGTAATGTTTTGTCGGGACCCCTTCTCTAGGCTGAAGGGCGACCCGACCGATACGGCGGCTCAACGAATTGACTCATCGAGTTGAGTCCTCCTAGTTGTCGTTAAGCCTTTCTAACCTCGACATTCATGCCACATCAAAGTAATTTAAACATCCATTTAATTAAGGTGCGAAAGTAAACGATGTATTACATGTTATCATGTTCTAAAAGTACAAGCGTACATAGTTCGACATTTAGAAGTTCAGACTTACAAAAAAAAAGATGACCGACCTATCGATAGAAACAAAAGGGAATACAGGACCACAAGGGGACTAGGCTATCACCACGCCTTTCCCTCTATCAGTCGCTGAGGAACTTGAAATGTTAGTAGAGTAGTGAGCCTAATATTCAACATGGCTCAGTGAGTAAGAAAACCAGTATATCATCTAACCAGCACTCCGAAAACCGTGCATATATGCATGAGCAGTAATTGAAAGCATGGTATGTAGTAAAACAGTTATAAATAGTGCAACAGTTAAAGAAAAGTAATTTAAATACATGCAGCTCAAAACTATATCCAGACTAAGGTTTAAATCATCGATACAACCCTATGGTCACCGCTAGAACGGGTCATGAGTCAGGCGTATTGGCTACTCAAGCGGGTCAAGGGCTAGGCCCATTCATCGAACGCCCTAACCCTGCGCTCGGTCCTCAAGTGTCATGCTCGAGCGGGTTTGAGGCTAGGCACATTGATCATATGTCCTAACCTCATTGCTCGGTCCTCAAACCTAATCCAATCACATCGTGTACCCTGACCCTGCGCTCGGACCTCGAGCCTATGGTCTCACTATCGGTGTACGACTACATATATTTCGAATCAACCCATGTAGCTCAAACATATGAAACCATTCAATCGATGACAATTTCAATCATTTTCCATGCAAAGAATACAGTTAAGATAACAACTAGGTCAAACTACTCATCTCGGGTCCCATGCATCGATGTCCTCTCGACACCCGGCCCAGTCCCGTGATATATGTTAAAATCTACATTATGTTAACTGAATTTCAGTTCTTCATAAAATGTTGTTTAATTCCGATCCCACTACCCCTAGTCGGTCTTAGTCAACCCAAAATTCGACTCGGTCAAACTTGGTCAACCTAGAAAAAACTCGGTCACCTTAGTCCAAGTTGGCCATCATTGGTCAATATGGTCAAAATCAAGTCAATTGGATCAAAATTCTCAATCTTTAATACTTAACCAATTCTAAGCTCTTAGTTTAATTTGTGCAACAAATTTGTCAATTTTCTTGTGATCAATCTAGCCATTGGATTTACGCGAAACTTTTCAAATTTTATTCAGACCCTTCAAATATTCACTAGAATTTTATGTTTCTATTTTTGGATTTCATTTGACACATTTTCCAACTGAAATAACAGGAACCTTCAATTTTGGATTTTCCTTTCTATATATAGAGTGGCGTTCCTGAATTTCCTATGATAAATCCGATAGTTGAATTTGTATGAAAATTTTCAAATTTTATCTAAATCATTCAAATGTTCCCTAGAATTTTTGTTTCAAATTTTCTGATCTAATTTACTACGGTTTTTGAGTGGAATCATAGAGATGCTCAAATCTAGTCCTATTTGTTCTAACTGCACAGCAGGACTTCACAATTTTTCTGCTGTCAATCCGTATATCGAATTTGTGCAATATTTTCCAGTTATGATCTACACTTATGAAGGTATCTCCAAAATTTTATTTCATGTATTTTGGACCCCGTTTAGTATGTTTTCCAAGGGTGATATCAGGAAATTTTGGTTTTTCGGATTGCATATGACAGACAGTCAAGAGACAACTTACTTAACCCCCTTAGACTTATCTATTTGTGGCCAAATTTTTACACAACATTCCTACTTGTTTCATGAACGTATCCTCCAAATTTCAGGCAAATCATACATGTCTAAATATTTTTAAAAATTCATAACAGCAAGCACAAAATCATGGTATCATGACAGATTTTCCAAACTTTTTTCTAAATATCAGATTAGCATGTTCGACAGCCTATTTTGACACCATTTTTGACATGTTTCAAGAGGTCAGTTGGTGTTTTTCATAAAATAAAAGTTGAAGTAGACATTATAAGCTTCAAAACGAGCTATGGTACCTCAAGATCAGAGTTTGGACGAGTGAGATATCGGCCTTGCAAAACTCAGACAACACACGTTTTTTTAGGTTTTTGCAGTCGCGAATAGCAAGTTTTATGGCCGTTTCTGCTCCAAATGGTTAGTGTTCGTGATCAATGGCTTGGAACTTCTTGAAGAGGGCAGTTTAAGCTTTCCAATGACTATAAGAACGTTCAAAACAGACTTTGGATGAGTGAGATATTGAGGTTTGAAGGTGGTGGGTTTGCAAGCCAAAAGTGCAGAAAAATCAGATCAAATATTTTTTATAGTTGGTTTGGACGAGATTTTTGCAATCTATCCAGCTGATAATGCCTTAGCTCATGGCTCAATGTTCCAGGGAACATGGGGAGCTGTTGGGGGAATGCATTGATGATTAAAACAATTGGCAAAAACCACCAAGAAAACTGGTTTTTCTTGCACAATTTATGTTGTTTTTTTGCTAAAAATGAGGAAGGGAAGGAAGGAGGAGAGGGAAGAAAGGGAAAAGGGGTGGTGGGCTGGGCTGTGCACCCAGCCCGGCCCACATGGGCCTGGGCAGCCCAGGCCCATACCCCTGGGCTGCCCAGGTGGCCCAATTTCATCATTTAAACCCCTTTTTTTTGTAGAGTAGACATATATATATATATATATATCGAAATTTCATATTTTTTTCTAAAATTATTAAAATTATTTCATTTATCATTCTTTACACCATTTTCTTGTTTTATACAATTATTTTCTAAAATTGAATAATTAAATAATTTACCCATAAATTACATTTTTCTCCCAACAATTCAATTAATTTCTCTAAAAATTTCATAATTATTCTGAAAATTTTAAAAATCAATCCCAAAAATTATTTCTCTACAGAAATCACATTTTCTTATGATTTCACATATTTTCTCCTCAAATTTACATTTTTCTCCATTTTTCTCATTTTTCTTCAATAAGTAATTCAAAATTAGAAAAAAATGAGAATAATTTATGTATTTCCATTAAAATTTCTAGAAAAATATGTGAAAATACATATTAAAAATATACGGGTCGTTACATGTTTTAATAGTCAAATCACAAAGACATTGTTGAGAAAGAGATGTCTTTTTCCGAATGAAATGAAACATTTGATTCATGTAATAGGAGAAAGATTTCTCATTCCTTAGCCGGAAAGATATGTGGCCATGATACATATATCTTGAAGCAATTCAATGCTTCAGACTTACGGAATATCAAACAAATACATTCAATGTGTGAAAAATTCTCAATCAATAAGATAAAATATCAAGCATCATGCTATGGGCACACAGTGGTACATATCTATCAACATGAGTGCATCACAAAGGTCTTCTAGCTCTTAAATGATATGACACAATAATGAATATAAGTTGGTTCAACAATTTTGTCGGAACCCCTTCCCTAAGCCGAAGGACAACCCAACCGGCACGGTGACTTAACAAACTCATTCATTTAGTCAAATTCATTCATTCACTATTGAGCCTTTCCAACCAATACCATCAAGCCTTAATAGAGTAATTTAAACGTCTATTCAATAAAATGCGAGAGTAAACAAAATATTATATACAGTATTATTCTCAAAAGTAAACAGTTTGACTGTTGGGACCCCTCCCCTAGGCCAAAGGGCGACCTGACCTGCACGATGGCTTAACAAACTCATTCATCGAGTCAAGTTCGCCCAATCACCATTAAGCCTTACCAAATCCTCAACATCCACACACATCAGAGTAATCAAAAGATCTATTCATTAATGTCCAAGGGTAAACAAAATAATACATATCGTCATATTCCAAAAGTACAATCTGACTATTTAAAATTATTGGCATACAAAAAGTGACCGACCTCTAATAAGACCAAAAGAAATAGAAGACCACCCAGGGGACTAGCCTATCACGACGGCTTTCCCCTTGTCAGCTATTGAGGAACCTGAAATATTAATAAAGTAGTGAGCCTAATGTACAACGTGGCTTAGTGAGTAGTAAAACTAGCATGTCACAATAACTCGTACTCCAAAAGTAGTGCATGTATGCATGAACAGTAATGGTAAAGTAATGCGTAATAGTAAATCATATAGTAAAACATTTATAAATAGTGCAACAGTTAAATAAAACAAATTTAAATACATGCAACTAAAAATTATATTAGAATTAGGGTTCAAATCATTTAAATACAACTCTATGGTCGTCGCTCGAGCGAGTCATGAGTCAAGCGTACGCACCACTCAAGCTTGTCATGAGCTAAGCATATTCATCGAATACCCTAACCCCGATGCTCGGCCCTTAAGTGTCATACTCAAGTGGGTCTGGGGCTAGACGCACTGGTCATATGCCCTCACCCTAACGCTTGACCCTCGAGTCTAATCCAATTACCTCGTGTACCTTAACCACGCGCTTAGACCTCAAGCCTTTGGTCTCACTATGAGTGTAAAACTACATATGTTTAAAATCAATTAACGTAGTTCAATCACACGAAACCATTCAACCAATGTCATTTTTAATCACATTTCATACAAGGAATGCAGTTAAAGTAACTAGCTAAATCAAACTACTTACCTCGAGTGCCATGCATCGATGCCTCCTCGACACTCGGCCCATTCCCTTGAAATACGCTCAAACCTGCGTTATGTTAAACTCAATTTCAGTTCCTCAATGAAATACAACTTAATTTCAATCCTATTATCCCTAGTTAGTCTTGGTCAACCTGAATTTGACTCAGTCAAACCTGGTCAAACTTGGTTAATTTTGGTCAACTTAGTCAAAATTGATCAACATTGGTCAATTTGCGTCAAGGTGGACCTATTTGGTCAAAATCTCCCCAATTTTTTCATACTTAGTCAATTTTCTACTTAGCTCCTATCTATGCAATAAAATTGTCGATTTTTCTGCGAATAATCCATAAGCCAGATTTGTGTGAAACTTTCCAGATATGATCTACACCTCTTTAATATTCTCCACAATTTTATTTTTCAATTTTTGGACCTCATTTAATACATTTTTAATAGGATATCAGGTACACAAACTTCAGATTTTTCATTCAATCTGCGCAGTGAATTTTTCGATTTTTATGCGATCACTACGTATGTCGGATTTGCGCAAAATTTTTTAGATACGACCTATGCTCCCAAAATATTTACCAAAATTTTAATTTGAGATTTTTGGACTTCATTTGATATAATTTTCATTTAGGATATCAAATACATAAATTTTGGCCCTTTTTGTCCTATCTATGCAGCAGATTTTTCAATTTTTTTGCAATCAATCCATATATCAGATTGGTACGAAACTTTCCAAATTTTATCTACACCTATTAAATACTTTCTAGAATTTTACTTTTTGATTATTTTTGGACCTTTTTTTATGTGGTTTCTAGTAGGGATATCAGGAAATTTGTGTTCCCAGACTACATGTGACAGCTAGTCGATAATGCATTCAATTGACTCAGATAGACCTATCGATTTGAGACGAAACTTTTTCTCACTATTACCAGTTGTCTAAGGAACATACCCACCAAAAATCAAATCCATTGGACATGGTTAAACATTTTTTTTTAAATTCGTGGTAGCAAGTTCAAAACATAGGCTTATAACAGATTTTTCAGAAAATTTTCTAAGTATCATGATTCACATACAACAAGGTATCTTTGCATGCTTGTAAAATCACCAACACAAAGCTTTAGAGTTTGGAATTTATACATTTTTTTAGCCTTAAATGTGAGGTCTAATCCTGCCAAATCTTGGCCCCAATGGACGTCCCTAGCCACTTCAAACGGGGTCTCAAAGTCGCTTCCAAGATTGGATTTCTGTTGGACTCTGAAACAGTGAGCAACTAACCCACTTTGACACTATTTTTGACATATTTCGAGGCGTCAATTGGTGTTCCTCATAAAATAAAAGTTAAAGTAAAAATTACAAGCTTTAAAATGAGCTACAATACCTTAATTTCAGACTTTGGATTACCTAGAAATTGGTCTTGCAAAAATCAGACAACACAACTTTCTAGCTTTTTGGGTTTCTACAGTCACAAATAGCCAAGGTTCGAAGTTGTTTCTACTTCAAACGGCCAGGGTTTTTGATCAATGGGCAACACCTTCTTGAAGTTGGTACTGAGACCTTTTCAATGACTATAAGAACATCGATTTTCAAGTTGAAATGAAGGAGATATGGGTGTCTGAAGTTGGTGGGTTGCAAGCAAAAAAAAATGTAGAAAGCAAGATCCAAATTTTGTGGCTGGTTTGAAGGGTCCATGCACACCTGAAACATTGCCACGTGGCCAGATGGTGGCGTGCATTGATGGTCGGTCAACCAGAATTGGGAGAGGCCTGTCGGCAGCATGCCAGTAGCCAAAACCGGTGACCAAAACCAAGGGCAAAGTCTAGTTATTCCACCCCAAAAAACCCATAAAATCCTAGCTGGAAATGAAGAAGAAGAAGAAGAAGAAGAAGAAGAAGGGAGAGGGGAGGGGGAATTTGCTGGGCTGGCACGTGGGCAGGCTGCCCGACCAGGCCAAGGGTCGTGCACCTTGGCCCAGGTCGGGCCTATTATATATATATATTAATGTTAATTTTTCTTTTCTTTTCTTTTCTTTTTTTTAATCCATCATTTGCCACTCAATTTTCAAGAATCTTTTTAGCTATTCACTAAGCTTCAACTCATACATTTATTTTTCCAAAACTTACATTTTCTGCTTGGAATTTATCATTTTCATCCAAAAGAAAAAAAATCAATTAATTGGCAAAAATTCCTTATTCATTTCTAAAATTCATATAATTAACCCAGAATCATATTTCCTCGATAATAAATACCATTCCTTCCCAAAAATGATATTTTTCAATCAAATTACAAAATTAGAGAAAATTCATATATTTTCATAAAAAAATTTAAAAAATACACGAAAATATATATTCAAAAATAAGTGTCATCACATTGACCATTGATTATAGACATTCAAGTGACCAACCTCTAATAGGACTCAAAAAGAAAAGAGAA
>JAJIYU010016929.1:0-11908 GCA_030144865.1 Tinospora cordifolia | reverse complement strand
TTTCAACTCTTATTTTTTGAATGAGGGAAGTGAGAGCCTACGGGGGTTTATATAGGTTTTCAAAGGAGAAAAAATAGAAACTTTTGAGTTTTCCTTAGAGTAAAACACCTAAATTCTCTACAATTTCGTACTTTCTAATTTTAAGGGGAAAATGAGTATTTTTTGGATTTTTTCCAGAATTTAAAAATCAATTTTTTGTATTTATCTCGAATTTCGGTATTTTCGACTATTTTTTGGCTATTATCGCGTTTTTCGTATTTTATATTTTGACTTTTATTTAGCACCTTGGATCGTCCTCGAGACACGCATACGGATCTGATCGGAGGGTTGAGATCGGTGCACGCTGCAGCGTATTGTGCGTCTTTGCGATCTTTATTCTACGAATTTGTTCGCGACAGTCCGATCTTCCTCGATCATTTCTGTCCGTTAGATCTTCGTTATTCGGTGCGCTAAGGCGTTGGTGCGAATCGTTCTGCGGCCATCGGATCGTGAGATCAGATTTAGATCTACGATTTGCAACTGTTGGATGTGTTTTAAGTTTATTTTTTAATTTTTCAGCCAAATTTCTTGTTTTATTTTTGGATTTTTGCCAAATCATAATCCCAATTGACTTTCTAATCCTATTTTCATCAAAAATTACACATATCCTTGTATTTTTGGCTATGATATCCCATGTTATAGGTTATATTCATATATTTTCTCCCAAAAATCCTTTAAATTGATTTTATTCCTCATTTGGGTAAACTAGGACTTACCAAATTTTTCATCTGTCAATTTCGTATAATTTTCTAAATAAAATTCAAATTTCATATGAATATTTCGAGATTTTAGAGTTGCAGTGTCGTGCACATGGTTCTACATCCCCATAATACTCGAAGGCCAACCATGGTTCTCACATGCCAAAACTCAGATCAAAGTCCCATAAGGAAGGTTTTCCAAAATCATTTTTATTCTCATAAAATGAAGCCACATGAGAGAGGTTCTCATAATGAACTAACCTTAGACCAAAGCCTCACAACAGATGTTTTTGTCATAGAAAAACATCACATCTAAACAGTGGACTACTAACAACACCCAAAGCCAACTGTCCCAAAAGATACCATGTTATCATAACTATGTTCTATTACATAAGGTCAACAACAAGATATCGCATGTAATTTCAAAAATATTTGAATGATTTTCAAAATTATCATTATTCTTATTTTCCCCATTGTATGATCATAATCAAACCTCTCATTGTACCAATATTTGCACTAAAATATGTTCACAAGCATTCTAAGCTTATGCATACATGATCTTTGAGACGTGTACACTATCGTGGTCTCTATCATGAATTGTATAATTTTATATATCACATAACATTCATATCAATTTCAGCTAGGATACTAATCATGTTTATAATTAAATGATGCATTCACTAATGTAAGATGCACCTTAGCAAACCACCTATAGTCATTTCATATTCTACATGAATAATACATATAGTTAACAAGGAAATAAAAATGATCAAAAACTGTTTCTCACCTCAATGATCAGAAACAATGACAACAATCCTAATTGGCTCTTCCAACTGGCGTTTCTGCGTTACACCTATAAACACACAAATATCGATTTTTGTTGTATTCACTTCCTACATGACTTGATCCTAAGTTAATATCTCTTCATGCTTGTTTGGACCTTTTTTATGTTTTGGAATCCATTATTAAAATCCCCCAAGATTTGACATCACTTGCACACGAAATTAAAAGTTTTCCAAACTTCAATATTGTAGAAAACACAGTGCAAAGTTGCCTCACTGGCGTAATGCATTGAACTTCTAAGAATCTCAATGTTGCACATAGTGTAGTGGACTACTTTGTGCCCTAGGCACAAGACAATGCTTTAATCTTCTATTCAATTCAAGCCCATTCAAGTGCCAATATTGGGTGTTTTGGGGTTGATTTTGTTCATCTTTCAATGCTTTACGATAGCATAGAGGTTTGCTAGCATGAATCCTAAGGATTTTAGATCAAATTTACGATTTTCATGGTTGATCTTTCAATTGACAACAACTATTATTTCACGTGAACCACTCATCTTTGTGTTTATAGTTCTCACTCTTCAGTTCATCATTTCATGCCCTTCTAGGGGTATTTTGAAGATGTTTCTACCTATTTTCTAAGGGTGTAAGGTTCAAGGTCTCATAAACATGATATCAATCCTGAAAATGAGCCCAAATAGAGTTGTTCACAAGGTCGTTGTGACCCAAAATTTGAATGTGCAACCTCCTATCTTTTACAAACTTAGTTCTTAGTATATAGTAAATAGAGTTACACCATTCTTAAGGTGGTGTGATCATGACAAAGGCCACAACCTCATGGTCTTTGGGTCTCATCAACTAATGGTTCATAGTTTTCACAGGAAGTCCCCAGAAATAAAGGATAATCGTGTTATCTGTCACAAACAAAGGTTTCAAGACATGGCTTCATTTTCACATGTATAACTAGAGATAGGAGGGACTTTAAGGAAGTTTACAATGGGTCTTCTATTGCACTTCAAGACTCTCCAAAGCTCTACTCACCCTTCTTCTCTCTCTTTTATACACTTAGGGAATGAGTTTTTGGTTATTCTCTTTGGTCCCTATCTCAACTAAATCTGTAAGTCAAGAAGGGAGGTTTGTAGGTTGATTCCTAAGGCTAGGGAGAGTGTTCTATCAGGATTATGTCCCTCAAACCTAGTTGGGTCATGCATGAGCATGGGAAGAGCTCATACTTACCGATTTAGTTCATTAAGATCTTACTCTAAAGAAGCAATGGGCAACTCACATTTTTCACCCACTTTTTTCACTGTGAGAGTGGTAAAATTTTGTCTTTCTCCTCTTGGCCAATGAGTTTCAAGTATGAAATTCTACAAACATGCCACCTATCACCCTATGGACCCTTAGATTAGTAAAAATCTCAATGCAAAGTTGTTATCTTGGCAAAGATTACTGTCTAGGCAATTTCCATTAGTGTAGCACATAGCCAAGTAATGAAGTGTTGCATCCTGGGTTTCCAACCCACTAGTCATGCTACAGTGCGTTGTTGTTTTGATGCAACGTGTTATGTGGGCATTTTTTTTTAAGTTTTACACTTTTTTTTGGCTTCTCTTGATGTCTATGTATTTCAACACAAAGCTTGTCACCTGATTTGATCGTTCTAACCTCAAAATAATTTTTTGAACTTTCTTAGTATGTGTGTCACAGTGGTAAAGTAGGCCAGTACTTGACTATGGTCAAGCTTTGTTGATCAAAGGCTATTGCAGATCAAATTATGATTAATTTTTAGATGATTTACGATTAATTGAAGTTAAAAATTCTAAGGTATTATAGGATTGATGGGAATCTTAAGGTACAGTGAGCAACTTGTAATAGTTACATTTTGGGTAATTGTAGGGTAGAGTAGTGCGTTGCATCATCTTGGCCTACTTTTTTTCTTCCCCTGCTTGGATGCAAGGCATTGTTGCCACTATGCTACAGTGCACTACTTTCTTTCTTATTTAATTTCCCTCAATATTCTCAACATTTCAACATGAATATTGTCATTTAATTCAATCATTTCTTGCCTATTTAATTTTTTGACCATCCTTAGTGTTCACATTGGTTGGGTTGACCAGGATTAACCATCGTCAATTGTGGTCAAATATGGTTGAAATTCTAGAGTGTTACAAACATACACCTATAACAATCACACAAACATTGTAATACATTAGCCTATTTCAAACAATCATTTAGTTATTCCATCGATCACTTAGTAAGGTAGTAAGCCCTAAGGTAATCCACCATCCATTGTAATCCAATAGTAGGCCCACCTTACCATGGCACCATGCAAATGGTCAATCATCCCAATTTTTTTCCATTTTTTTCAAAAACATCTCAACCCATGAACTGACATCAAACATGGGAGATTTTTAATCAGTAGGAAACTTGCAAGAAAACACCCCATAGAACTACCAATGACACCTACTAATTAACCATCCCAGAATATGGATTCTTATCTTAATAGTGTCATTTTATGTGTGATGAACATCACACATTCAATTATATGCACATGAATATCATCATATGATATGTCTCATTTTCCATTATCACATATTAATAGATTCTTGATTTCATTTCTCATGTCATGCCAACATATGCTCATATCATCATGTATTTATTTCAAGTATATGAAATGTGTGAGCATCATGTTATAATCATATTCCCAAGTGTATCAAACTAACCATGTTACTATTATCAATTTCTATACAAGTGTGTACATGTTATGACGCTTGCTACTCACATAACCTGTCATGGATCATGTGTATCTCTAAGATCATGTGTATCATATGTCTCATATTTTTGCATCATTTCATGAATCAAAACACAACCATAATCATGCAAGAATAACACAAGATATCATGAAAACATATTAATTATGTATATATTTCAAAATAGTACGTTCAATACAACATCAAAGGCCATTTATCAAAACCATTGCACACGTAAACCTAAATAGTTAAAATTTTAAAAGTGTACTCATCCCCACCTTTAGTGTCACTCCAAAATCAACAAGTTCTCAATCCAAACACCTATGCCATCACTGGTGCATTTCTAGTCACACCTATGTGGACATAGAATATTTATTTTAGTGTGTATACTTCAAATGAAATCGTCATCTTTCTTTTTTGTTTTATGTGTTTTTATGTCACAAGCCTACTCTACTATCCATCATTAAACCTCAACCAAAACGCAGCACAAACTGGTGAAATTCAGGAAAAATTGGTCTCTAGACAATTTTAGAGTGTGTTGTAGCATAGATGTGCATCACACTACTCCTAGGAATTCTAGAACCCAAGACAATCAGAGTAACATGTTGTTGTACCAGATGTAATGCATTACTCTATGTTCCTTCTAGAATGTAGAGAACTCTAGTGAGATAAAGCAACACACTAATTTGTGTTCCTCGATAACATAAAATCAATGTTTGGGTCATGATTTTGGGGCATTCATTAAGTCTTTCTCATGGTTTCTTTGGTGTGTTTTGTTTATTTCTAAGTGTCTCACAATGTCTTGAGGTTTGGACACTTAATATTGAGGAATTTGAAGATAATGAAAGCATTCATTTTCCCCTCTTGATCATCATTTATAACAAATTGTCTCACATTGTACACCCTTAACTTTCGTCCATCGGTTTGGACATCTTGGATTATCATTTCATGTCGTTCTTGTGGTGCTACAATAGTAATAATCTAGAAAAAAATTTGTTACATTACTACGATAGTGCATGGCATGCAAGAAAATTGTGTTTTCTCTTTTACAATATGTGACTCGATCAAAACTATGAACCCATGGTTTTCTCACACACTAGTGGCCTATAAGGATGATGGATACGAATTATGGTGAGGTTATATTAAAGATAATAACAATGAGATCCTAGATGCATACAACCTCATGTCACCAAGACTCCTAAACCTATCAAAACACCAAAGGGGATGTCTTTCTTTTCCTCACCCATAAATAAGTGACAAATCCATTATTCTCTTGACATTCTAGTCAAATTCCATTCTCTCCTTCTCTCCCAAACTGTCCCACAAGAGAAAACAAGAAGAACAACACGCTAAGCTTGAGATTTTATGCCATAAGACTCCTATTAAGCCAGTTTGAAGGTAACTGGCTATTCTAAGCTTTGACTGGCGTTTCCTTTCCTCATCTTCTAGAGAATTAACTTCCTATTCACAATATCTAAGATTCATGTTTTCTCACCATTAAAACATAGCCTAGAACCATTCCAAATGAATCCAAGAAAATTATTGTCAAACATAACTCATCAATGAGTTAATCTAAGCACATTGCGAAGGTATAATGTTTCTACCCTATTCTAATGCCTAACCCTTGTATTTTGATAGTTAATTAAGGATATTAGAATGTTTAATTTGTGGGAAAAGAAGAGATCAAAGAAAAATATCACGGTTGCATGATTTTGCTCTAGTTACCGCGGTAATTCCAATCACTACTGCAGTAGCACATCCCTTTTCTAGTTTCATACACAGCTATTTACATTATGGTTTTCGCGATGATCATATATAGCTATAAGTTCATACACAACCTGGATGATGTGTATAGGACCTCAGTGATTAGGTTGTAGGTGTAAGGTATTTGTTATTGATATATAGATAGAGGTTGTGGGTTCAAAAAATGAATTCTATAACCAAGTGTTGAGTACTTAGGTCTAGGAAAAGACCCTAGGTATGGATTAGGGTATTACCAATGGGGCACAATGGATCGAATAAACTTAAAGTTTTTAGGACATAAGTTAAAGACTGAAAACATGAGATAACGAAACACTTGATTGGTCAAGACATGAGATCGAGAAGAGTTTGTATCTTTGGTTTCTACATGGTATGGGACACATAGGAATTCGAGGTATGGAGGAATCTTAAACTCGGAGATTGACTTACCATGTTCGATGGATGGCCGGTCACTTTGGAAGAGTTTGCTTCCCTATGCTTAGCCGATATAGGACGATTGAGTATAGCAGGACTCGGGAGGCCTTAATCATTGAGACATTTGCAAAATTGTATGGGTGTAATAGGATTTCTAAGTAAAAGTCTATGTAATCAGGCATGGTTGTATGGGACATTCAAACTCGAAGGCATCAATGGAAGCTTGAAAGTTTTTTATGCTAACACGACATTGTATGATTATATGTATGATTGTTTTGTTGCATGTTAAGCTCATATGCATTTTGTAAATCTGTATTTCATGAAAATTTTAAGTATTGAGCCCAAATCCTATACCCAGAAAACATCAGGGGTTTCAAAACAACCTCATTGTGGACTTAGAAGTATAAACTAATAAGCTATTGAACGAATGAGAATTTAGAGACATGAATCTAAAATCATATTGCTGCAATGAAAATAAATACTTTGGTTGTATATAAATGGTTACAATTGGTTTTATGATAATAGAATGAATATTTGGCTTATAGATAATGGTTAGGCCCAAGAGATATATCATAAGAGCTGCCTCAACTTACGAAATTAAACAACAGGGACAGGGGGCAAAGGTTAATGCTACTGAGGCTTAGATAGGGACCGTGTTAACTCTTGAGTTGTTGACTGAAATCACTAGGAGAGTTACTGAGCAGGTTATGTTGGCACTGCCCTATATGCAGCCACAGGTGGTGCCATAAACACATATAGAAGTCTTGCGCCAGAGCATATTCTGGTGCAACCAGCACCATTACCTAAGGCTCTAGTTCATCAAAGGGCACAGGATGACATTGATGACAAGGAACAAAGGGTCATGTTAATGGAGATGTAAAAACTTCGTCCATCCTCATTTGATGGAACATCTGATTGCATGATAGCTAATCACTGGTACCAAGAACTTGATGAGCATCTGGATGTATTAGGGGCAACCAGTCCTTAAAGGGTTGCACTTGCTACCCATTAGTTCAAAAGACTAGCTAGGAGTTGGTAAAGATCTAAAGGCTGATCCAAACACCAATGTTGAACAAATGAGCTAAGAAAAATTTTAAAAGGTGTTTTATGAGAAATTCTTCCCAGAGGTGACCTTAAGGCAAATGTTGTTAGAATTTATTAGGTTAATCTAAAGGGGTATAACTGTAGCTGAGTATGGACCAAGTTTATTGAGTTGGCCAAGTTTAAACATGAGTTGATCAGGGAGGAACATATGAAAGCTAATTAATTTGCTAAAGATCTGAAAATAGAGATCCAAAAGGAAGTGGTGCCTGTGAGTCTCAAGACATACAGAGAAGTCATCAAGAAGGCATTATTAGTGGAAAGAGAACTCCACTTCGATCAGAAGTTGAAAAATAGAAACAAGAGGTTGGGCAATAACAAAGATTACCAAGGCAACCAGAAGAAGCAGAATAAGAATGTTGCTAAGTAGCAATAGAATTGGACATAGGGTCAGTCTCAGAAGCAGCAAAATCAGGCCAAAATAGATATACAGTTTGGCTCAAAAAGAGGGATCATGCTTCAATTGTTGTCAAAAGGGACATCTTGCTAGAAATTGTTAGAACCAAGGATCATAGAAGTAGAATCAAGTATAGAACAATGGTTAGGGCAGGAATCAAGGTGGTCGTGTCCAACAATAGTAACCTCAACCACATCAACAGCGACAGGGCAGATAGAATTAGAACAGTGAACAAAACCAAGCTCGAGTATATGTTATGGCAAATGGACAAGTGGACCCAACACCTGCTATCGAAGGTACATTTTTACTATTTAACGTAGCTATAAAAATATTGTTTGATTCAGGTGTTATTAAGTCATTTGTGTTAGAAACTCAGTTAAAAAATTACAAATAGTGACTTCTACACCACCAAAACCATTGTTTGTGTCCACTTCTATAGAAACTATACTAATTGCCAAAAAAATTTACACACGTGAGTTGATATTTTTGGAACAAACAAATATCTGCAAACCTTAGAGTATTATCTTTTCAAGGATATGATGTAATATTGGCAATAGACTGGTTGACCAAGTACCAGGCTCAAATAAATTGCCCAAGCTAGAAAGTCACATTAACTTTACCATCCGGTGAGCTGGTAAAGATCTATGGTAAAATTTGGACACTGCCCAGAAACCCAATAGCATCAATGTTATATACGATGAGCCAAAGAGAAGATTTCCAAAAGCAAAAAAATGAGATGTGTCAGAGACTTATTCAAGGATACAACACATTATGCTAGTGAGAGACTACGTTGACGTATTTCCAGATGACTTACTAAGACTGCCACTAAGAAGAAAGGTAGAATTCAAAATTGAGGTCTATCGAAGAATGGATCTTATAGCTATTCCATCCTATAGGATGGCACCAATTGAACTGCATGAGTTAAAGACACAGTTAGACGAACTTTGGGAGAAAGGGTTTATTTGTTCGATTAAATCACCTTGCAGAGCTCAAGTGTTATTTGTGAAAAAGAAAGATGGATCCATGAGATTGTGTATTGATTATAGGAAACTGAACAACGTTACTGTGAGGAATAGGCATCCATTACCTAGAATTGATCATTTGTTTGATCAATTAAGAGGAGCGACACATTTATCTAAGATTGATCTAAGGTTGGGATGCCATCAGCTGCGTATCAGATAATTGAACATCCCAAATACGGCATTTAGAACTAGACATGGTCATTTTGAGTTCACCGTAATGCCTTTTGGTATGACTAATGCTCCTACAGCTTTTATGGATTTGATGAAGAGGATTTTGAGACCTCATTTGCATTGATTTGCAGTGGTCTTCGTGGATGACATTTTTATCTAATCAATATCAAAAGAAGAGCATGTGAGACACTTGGAAATTATGTTGGAAACTCTTAGAGATCATCCATTGTATGCTAAACTCAGCAAATGTGAATTCTAGATGAGGATAGTGAAATTTCTTAACCATGAAGTATCTACAGAAGGCATATCTATTTATCAAGAGAAAGTGAAAGCCGTCATGAACTGGAAACAACCTAAAATAGTAATGAAGATTCGAAGTTTCTTGGGGTTAGCTGGATATTACATACAATTTATTCAAGACTTCTCCAAGTTAGTAGATCCTATGAAAAAGCTAACTCGGAAGGGAGTTAAGTTCATTTGGGATGACAAATGTGAGTCCACTTTTTAAGAGTTGAAAAAGAAGCTAACTTCAATGTTAATACTTATTACCCCAACACATGGAGTGGGTTATACTCACTAAACTGATGTGTTAAAATTTGGTTTAGGATCTATACTGATTTAGGACGGTAAGGTTGTCAGTTATGCCTCATGACAACTTAAGGTACTCGAACAAAATTATCCAACTTATGACTTGGAGCTAGCAGTAATTGTTTTGGCCTTGAAGATTTGGAAACACTATCTTTATGGAGAGAGATTTGACTTTTACTCAGACCATAAAAGTCTGAAATACATACACACTCAAAGGAGTTCAACCTCAGACAAAGAAGATGGATAGAATTCTTGAAAGATTATGACTTTTAACTTCACTATCATCCAAGAAAGGCAGACGCCTTAGGTAGAAAATATAGTAAAACTGAAGAAGAAAAAAGGCCTAGATGTATTAGTTGATAGAAAGTTATAATCTAGGTGTTAGAACATATGAGGATCAAGCAGTGTTATTCGCTATGGTGTGCCAGTCAAATCTACTCCAATAGATCAACGAAGAACACAAACAGGATAGGTGCATCTTGGATGAAATTGAAGGTGTTAAACAAGGCAGACGTAGTGATTTTAAAATTGATACACATGGTATGCATAGATTGGGTAACAGGTTGTGTATACTTCAAACTAGGAAGAGTAGCAGATGATATTAGATGAGGCATACCAAACAAGGTATACTATGCTACCTAGAGGTGACAAGTTGTACCAAAATCTTCATAAGACTTATTAGTGGAAAGGAATGAAGAAAGACGTAACAACATACGTCTCTAAGTGTTTAACTTATCAGCAAGTGAAACCTAAACATAGAAGACCCATAGGTTTGCTACAACTTCTTCCTATACCAGAGTGGAAATGGGACAACATCGTGATGGATTTTGTTAACGGGTTGCCTAAGAATAAAAAAGAGGAAGACATTGTGTGGATTATAGCAAATCATCTCACAAATGTAGCCCATTTTTACCAATTAGATCCACAGACTCGGTTAGCAAAATGGGGGGACTATATGTTAAGGAGATTGTGACACTATATGGAGTACCCAAGACTATAGTATCAAATTAAGATGCGAGGTTCACATCTCAATTCTGGCAGATTTTGCAAAAATAATTGGGTACTAGATTGATGATAAGCACAGGATTTCACCCACAGGCAGATGGACAGTCAAAGAGGGTAATACAGATCTTGGGAGATTTGTCAAACGCATGTGTTCTTAATTTCAAAGATAACTAGAGTACATACTTGCATTTAGCTAAATTTTCCTATAACAATAGCTATTAAGTATTCAAATGGCACCCTATGAGGCTTAGTATGGGAGACCTTGTAGATCATCATCATATTGGGTAGAGGTGGAGGATCGTGTACTTACATCACCTTACTTGATGGGTAAACAAAGGAGCAAGTCAAATTGGTCAAAAAAGATTAGGCTTAGAGCAGAAAGAAGAGTTATGTGGATAGACGAAAGAGACCCCTAGAGTTTCAATAAGGGAATAGAATAGTCTTAAAGGTTAGTCCTAAGAAGGGTATTAAAAGATTTGGACAAAAAAGGAAGTTGTCACCAAGATTTATTGAGTCATTCGAAATTACAAGACTAATAGGAAACTGTGCATACAAGTTGGATCTACCTAATCATATGTCCTCAATACATAATGTCTTCCACATATCTATCTTGCGAAAATATGAGTTAGACCCCTCTCACATCATTTATTGGAAGGAAATACGTGTATAGGATGATGTCATATCTGAGGAATTTGCAGTCAGTATACTAGATCATAAGGTGCAAAGTCTAATGAGAAACGATATTCCAATAGTCAAAGTCCTTTGGAGGCATCACAGTGTTGAGGAATCAACATGGGAATTAGAAAGTGAAATGCAACACAAGTATCCCAACCCATGCACCAAGAGCAACTGATCAGCATTGCACGAGTGGTGATTGATTCAAGTAAACTATTTCGAATTTTGAGAATGAGATTTAAGTTAAGAGGGGTGGATTGTAAAAGTCTAAAAAATAAAATTGTTCTAATTACCACAGTAATCAAACACATTACCGTGGTAGTGTGTAACGCCATGAAAACTGTGTTTTCTCGATTAAATCATGTGACTCAACCAAAACCATCACTCCATGGTTTTCTCAAGCACAACTGGCCTATAAAGATGATGAATAAAAATTAGGATGAGGTTATATTAAAGATAATAACAAGGAAATCCTAGATGCATACAACCTCACCTCACCAAGACTCCT
>JAJIYU010016928.1:0-11928 GCA_030144865.1 Tinospora cordifolia | reverse complement strand
CTCCAAAACCCTCAAACTATATCAACAACCATCATAGATATCCAATCTAGATCATTCATATCAAATTCCAAATAAAGGGTTTTTCCCAAAAATTCGAATTTCTCATTTCACCTCATCAACACACAAAACTATATTCATTTCTTTCCAAATTCAAAATATAACATATTTAATACTGGTCACAACTTTAAAAGATGAGTGGATTGAATTTTATTACCCATCAAAGGATTTGCACTTCAAAAACCCTCCAGATAGGTGAAATTCTTCTGGGTCAGTCAAAAACTGCAATTGAATAGTTAAAACTTTTAGAATTTAGTTCTAAATTGATAAACTCTCAGTTTAGAAGGAAGATCCGAACTTATTTGGTTATGGATCGTCTTATACATCAAAAACCCTCAAACCCTCATTTTTGAATACTAAATTTGAATGAATATATAGATCTTGAACTGAAATGATTAAGAGGTTTAGATTCCTACCTTAGACCTTTAGATCCTTCTTGAATCAACTCAGGATCAGTTTTCTGAAACTCTAGGGTGATTTGGGAAGATCTAGGGGTGAAATGACGTAATAAGGGCTTGAAAAACGTTAAATATCGCGTAACTACCGCAGTCGGCATTTTATGGACCGCGGTCACTAGATTTTTTCCCTTTTTTTCGAATTTCTCATCTGATTACCGTCGTGGCTGATTACCTCGATCGCCAATGACCGCGGTAATCGATTACCTAGGTCGCTAGTACAAAAATAAATTTTCAACTTTTTCTCCAAGTTTTTTCTCCAAATTCTAATACATGATACTATTTTATTTTGTTATCAAACATTTAAAACATGGTTTCACATACTTTTACATTTATTTCATAATTTTTAAAAATCCATTTTCGATGTGTATGCATTTGAAAAAAATTGGGGTATTACATAAATGTTTTTCCGTTTTTTCCAAACGATGTAGAATGCCCCATGAGTGGTTGAGCACAACCGATCACCTCTATAGAACTATCATAACCCTCTCTACCAACCCTACAAACCCTACACCTTCTCCATTTATCTATCAATGGGCCAAAGATGAGGATATGAACCATTTTGCCAAGATTTCCATTATGTTTAAGGGTGTGCAAGTGTGAGCCACGTGGAAAGTGTTTTGCCGCCTTTAGAGTATGTCAAACCAATTATCAGATAACCCATTGTAAGTATTTTTAATCCTTTTTTAATACTAGTTACATGTGTTTAAAAAATTGCATGCATATACATGCCAATTTCATGACAGTCCACATGTGTTTTTTGCTCACCCCTGGGTGATGTTTGGGCCATTTGTGCATCAATGTTGAACCATGACTAATATGTCATTGAAAAGTATCAAGAATAAGCTTTTTAATTCACCTAGTATGACCTAAAAAGGGCTATATGAATTGAGAATTGAGCCCCTAAAGTTGGTAATCAGAACACCTAATTTAAGGGATGAATATCTACACCCATAACCAAATTTTAAACTAAAACCTAAATCAATAGGTAGAGACCCAACCCAAACCATTTAATTCACTTAAAAGAATGTTGAGCAAGGATTCCAATGGAACAGAGAGCTCGTGAATATGATACTCATAGCCCAATATTCAAGTCGTTGAAGTTGGCATCCCAAAATTGATTTCAGGGTGTGACCATAAATGTAATAGTCAATTTTGAAGCCAAATTTAAAATAGTGAACCAAGTAAATACAAACAGTCATGACTATTAGATTTCTCATTGCAGTATACAATTGCCTTAAGAATGGTATAAATTAGAGGCCTAAATCCAATGAAAAGATCAACATAAGTCACAACATGATTACCGCATTAATCACTGATTACTATGACAATATTTTGTATTATAGTGGTACCTAGAACAAAATACATTTGTTCAAAAACATGAACTACCAGAATAGTGTTTGACATCATCGCGATAACCAAAGTGAATACCAAATTTTCAACACACTTTCTTATGAATCCTTGACCACCATTGGGGTCTTTGATTAAGGACTTGATGGGTTGACATTGACCCAAAAATATGGTAGAATCAAGATTTTAAACAATACACTCAATGTGATCATTCATATAGGTCGATTGCCATACAAAGGCTAAAAGATGCGTGTTGGATAAAAAAATTGAATCTTGTGACAAGAGTGTATAAAGTGAACATGATTTTTTATTTACATGCTCTTTAATTATATTTGCATGCATATTGTACATGAAATGACCTAGGTGGTAGTCTAGAACATACCTTCGATTACTATGAGATGCAATACTCGTGAATGATTTGAAACATGTGATTATGATGATGCTGACGTGATTGATTATTATGTCGCATGCTATATTCATCAACATGAGACCATGATAAACCTAGGGCATGCACATGAATTATGACAAATGTGTTCATATCATTGTTAAGAATAGATTGCACACGAACGATAAATATGCATAACTAATCATGAAGACAAACTCTTACATGAAATGCATGTGTAGATAGTAAATGATACATGCTCAAAATAATCTCAATGCAATATGTTTATTAATGATCATCCTTTGAATACCATACATGAATATGATGGATGATTGAACATAAAACAATAATTCACAAGATAATAACCTACTTTAAGGGGTAGTCGGTCTATAGACAATCATTAGTGGCTCACATGATAATGTCTCATGCAGGAGATGAGTATGTGATCACATGTATGAGATTGATTGTGCCTCGCGTATCTTCCTAGTTTATCATGGGATCGACGAACATACAAACGCGTAACCTTCAGCGTTAGTAATGTTCCTTGAGGGATCACTTGGCCAAAAACTACGAGAATCACCTAGGGTCCGCCATCCTACACCGACTAATTGAAAATAACTTGATGTTTGCATCACTTAATGTATTGAAGTGGTCGCATGTAGGATGTGCTTGTTTATGTTGTTAGATTGACTGTTGTTTTACATGATAAACTGGGCTTACAAAGCTCACCCTTTCCACATTTTTTAGACGCAAGTGCCCACTGAAAGAAAGAATTCAATGTCTTTGAGTATACTTTTTTTTGCTTATTGTTGTAATCTATTGAAGGAATTGATCTTGATGTAGTTAGTATATTCCCTAGAAGAAAGGGCATTGCAATTGATGTGGTCCACCTAAATGGGGTAACTTTTGAATGATTTATTCATGACATGTAGTCGTAAAATATTATTTATGAAACTGAATGATCTTGTTCAATTTCGATGGGGAAAAAGATTTAAAATTCAATAACATGCAATGTACCTCGAAAGTCATTAGTAATAAACCAAAAAAGATAAGATAAGAAACAAATGAATTAGGGAAAAACAAGACAACTAATAGCTCCCCTTCTAGATCCTTGGTCTTAGGTAAAGTTTTCAATAAACACTTACTATTATTTGCCATACAACATTTCTTGCTGTAGTGAAAATATTTTCAATGATTCCTAAAACAATTTTAAGAAATAAATCGACCAGAATAACAAGGACTAGGAGGAGGTTTTTATATTACTAATAGTATAACGTTCATGGTTTATTATGTAGAATATCAGTTTAAAAAATGAGCCTAAAGTGGGTTGACCACCATGTTTTTTAAGCTCGAATTTGAGTGTGCAATCATAAAATTTTGCGAGTCAGGTTCAACGTCTATCGAACATGGATTTACACCATTCTTGCAACATTGTGATCATGAAAGAGGCCAAAATCTAATGGTGCATAAGTCTTAGCATGGTATTGTCTTTGGTTTACATAAAATGTCCCCAAATTGGATAGATAGTGGTGTTTGTGTCATGAATGCCATGTTCATGACTTGATTTGTTTTAAATATACACGAGAATATGGATGAAATAAGATTGAGAAATACCTACAATGGAGTCATGGATACTAGTTTCAAGCTCGCTAAAATTCACCAATACCTCTTCTACATTCTTAAGTTTTCCCTAACTCCTGCACACTTAGAGAGAAAATGGAGATTCTCACTCTCTTATGCTTCTTTTTCAACCACAAGGTTTGTAAATTAAAGAGGGTTAGATATAGGTTGTGTATATGATTAAAGAAAGTGTTCTAACTAAGATAAAAGATTTTGCATGGTGATTGGGTCATGCATGAGCATGGGGAAGAGTATTAATTGTTCAACTGTTGCAATTTTCTACTTTCACCAATTTAGAAAATGTCAAATTACCCAATTTTCCCATTGTTTGTCTTTCCAAAGAGAGCATGATCTAAGCCAATCTCTTTGTGGCCAATAACTGTCACTAATCGTGGTCAATTACAATTAAAATCATATTTAATTAAAGTTAAAATTTTGGGGCATTACATAAGTTAATTGGAGGGATCCTCCAGTGGGTTGCACTGTCGACTGACCTTCGAAGAATGCTTCGAGTGTGAATACTTGTCAAGATGAAACTTTGGTGGAGATTGACCACAATACTTACGTGCATATTGTTTCTATAACTTTGGTATAGGAGCAAAAGGCTAATCGAACCATTTTAGTAGAGAATTCCATCTAAAGGTTTTCTTAAGATAGCTAGAGTCTAAGAGCGAGTTTTGTTGGGTAAAATCAATGATTAAAGGCATTGAGGGTGCAACACCCTCAACCTATTCTCAAACTTAAAATAGGGCGGATGGTCCAACTACATCATTAGGTTACACTCAGAATCAAGACCTCTTAATGGGCCATTTTGATAAGTAAAATTAGTGATGAACTATAAAACCAGGTTATAGTACCCGAGCTATACCTAATATTGAACCTACAAAGGATGTTGGTCAATTAAGATAATGTGATTGTGGTCATGAAAGTCGAAATCTATTAAGAAAAGTGTAACAACTTACCTACCAAATGAACTAGCTACAAAATTAGATGGCAATGAAGTAGGTAAGCGCACCTAGATGTAGTTCCTACTCATTCGTTTGGCCCAAATGAGTAGGAGCTACATCCACACAAGATAGTGGTCATGGAAGTCCAAATCCACTAATGAACATATAATAGATTGGTTACCAAATCAATTAGCCTCAAAAATAGATGGTGATGAACCCTTAAAAAGGATGTCCAAGCTTAAGAAATATGTCATTCTTCATTGCAAACATCATCATTCCATAAAAATAGACATTAAACATTGCAAATTAACATGAAGTATCCATTTGAGTCCTACACATGAAAATGCTATTAACAATTATTACAACATGATTTGACAAATTGTTTTCTGCTCGTATTCCCCATTTATTATGTGGTTAGCCTCTCATTCATTAGTTGGCTAGCCTAATTTCTCACTTAGCTAGCTCTTTCATTCATTAATGGGCTAGCCCCTGTCAATGTCCTAATGGCCTAACATTAGGATATTTAGATCGACTATAGGAAATTAACATCTATAGTTAATATTTCACCAAACAAACAATAGGTGAAATGTGTTCATCTTCAATTGCCACCACACCAAAGACATATATATGTATGAGAATTTTGTTAACAAAAGTCATGTTTAGTCAAATGAGGAGATTCAGAAAAGATAAAGAACAAATAAGTTTTCACTTGTTAAATTTGACATCATGATTTATACATTGAAGTAACTCATGGATTTGCTAACACAAAACAATCCAAGACCAGAAGACATTCATATTACCAACACTTCATAACTAATACATACATTCGTTATTAAAAGTAAATAATTAGTTGATGTTGTCCAACAAATATCATAATGTGTTTTCTAAATATAGTGTGGATTGATTAATAAGTCGCATCGTTAGCCTCCTTGATTGGAAACATCTCCTACAAAGTTTTATCATTCGAAATCTTTGAAATAGTCCCTTTCTTTTTGTTTTTTTTAATAGATTAATTAGACGTCCCCCAAATACCAAAAAAAAATCCATTGGGCTAAAGTAAATAGATGTGCAGGAGCTCTCCACGGATATAATAATAGATAAAATATGAACATGCCAAGATATTTGATTTTGTATTTGATAAAGACAGGTACAAGAGAAGGGGCAGGGTGGCCGCCGCTGTGGCAACGACCCACGGAGAAGTGAACTAAGTTTCAAACCATTTAAGAATAAGAAAAGAAGATAAAAAAACAAAAAATTAAGGACAGAGAAGGGGAATAGAAGAAGTTAGCAAAGCGAGCGTTGTGTTCGAGCTCCTTGCGGCGAAAAGGAATTCCGGGAAGAGTTTTAACGAGATTGCAAGAGAGACTGGGTTAACCAATGTGTATGTAGCACAGCTGCTGTGAAGGCAAGCTCAGCTCAAGCCTGAGACTGCCCCAAAGTTACTGGCTGCCTTTGTGATCACCCTAGGTCTTATAATGTGTCCACGTCAACATGAATTTTTAAAAATTTAAAAAAAATATAAAAATGAGTGGAAACTTATTTTTAATTATCATTGTATGATATTTAATCAAGATAAAATTTATGTAATCATTCCTTTCTTGGCAAGTAAAAAGAAAGCATTAAGCATCCAAATTATAAATCAAAACCTTAGAAATAGATTAATCAAAATAAAAATATCAGAATTCCACAATCCAGATTTACATCCTAGACTTAAAATAAACCTAGGCTGACATGATTGAGAGTTCACACATCAAAGAATTAAGATCACAAATAAACATACTCAACTCTTGGACCTTGATCTTCAATTCTTCTTTGTCTTCTCTCTTTTCTCCTTTGTCAGCCGTTATTCTCTAGATACTTCGTTCTCGAAAACAAAATCATCCTCCCTTTTTTTTGAGACCCTACTACAATGATCTATTTATAGTTTTTCACTAAAGAAAACCCTAAAATAATAAAATACGTCGACCGACCGCGGTCTATAAGTGTTGACCGCGGTCCACAGTACAATAAAAGAAACTCGAATATGTGAAATCTCGAGAGATCGCGGTCCATAGATGACTGTCCGCGGTCCATAAGTGCTCTTCAGTTAATACACACTGGTGACCGCGATCACTGGATTACCGACCGCGGTCCATAGTGAGGTGTTATTTTCTTCCTGTTCCTTGTTCCGTTTATCGATCATTACCGACCGCGGTCACTGGATTACCGATCATTAGTGACTTTTCCTCATTTTTGGCCATTTTCAACTCCTCGCGTGCTCCTATTCCTATTCCAGCTCATTCTAAATTTGCACAAACATTGAAAACCTTTCTCGGACATTATATTCATATAAAAATGTTAGAAATAACATTAAAATCATGCTAATATGCAACTAATGATGCAACAATGCTCTAAATGCATATTTAACTAAATATAAGCAAATACACTAAATTTTCTATTACACTAATGCATATTATACATAAAATACTTATAGTATAATTAGTCTGCTATGCAACTAACAGGTTACAGTACTTTACGTCTGTGTGTACCTAAAAAATAAAATGGGAGTGAGCTTGAAAGCCCAGTGGATTGTTCCTACACATCACATACATTATATAGACCCAATCCAAAATATTACAAACACTTTCAAACATTAGGCGTTTCAAACATTCATTTGTTTTAGTTGTAATCTAAGACCGAAAGAGGGTTGAGATGCCTCTCGGTATTCCCTGTGATCCAATCAAATCTCAGAGGGTTCCAATAACCGTCTAAAATCAATCGACACTGACATCATAGCCTAAGAGAGTGTACTTACTATGGCATCGTATCATCTACCAAAGACTTCGAGCTATCACAATCAGCTCCGGTTGGGAATACCTACAATCCGCCATGTAGCTCAACAATCTCAAGCGGTGACATATAGGAGATGTCACTTCGATTCGCTTCGGGCTCTTCAATCGCACTTGTACGTTGATTCTTAATAAACCATCGTCTTATTTTAGTTTATAAACAGTTTCAATCACATCAAGCATCACACAATACACTAGAAAAATAATTCAACGATGCATGCATGTTAACATGATAAAAGGTAGCATCACCTTGAATATTCACTTCCTACTAGTGGATGATGCGAGAGGGGTTAGTTTTGTACTTTCTCCCATTTCCTTTAATGTCAAAGACACAAGAGCTCAACATAGCCTCTAGTGTCTAGGTAACTCTCACAGACTTACTGACTTGATTTGTGGATCTAGTTGGCAAAAATTAGACACTTTAGTGAGATGATATGCAATTTCCCACACAATGTTTTCTCCCTAAGTCTTAGGGTATCCTCAGCATCTAACCAAAGGTCAATATGCTTATCTTATTCAATTTCCTCTATTAGGCTTATGAGCCACTTGTCTTGCCTTTATTCACCCCCAATCTGAATGCAAAAGTTTCAGTGGGCAAGACATGTTTTAGAGATAGACTCGTTTTTCATTTTAGGGTCATACCTAGCCTAAAGTTCCCAATCTATTCAAAGGTCAAAGTTTCTTTGTCATACCCCACTTCAATTTATTACTAACACTATCTATTCCCAAACTTTCTATTTTGAACCTTCAAAATGTAACAACAACGATTCTTAAGGGAATAAATTTCATTTATTGAAAAGAATAAGTACAAAACCTTATCAAAGCTTAAAACTCATAAATGCTAACATATAGCGATTTTAAATAAAGGGCTAATATAGTTCTCCTAATATATATTTTTATATTAAGGTCTTTAGGGTAGGTCTTGATCTTCTTGAGCCTCAACAACAAACATTTTAGCTTGGTTCTGCCCACAACCCTGATTTTGCCCTTGATTGGCATTTTGTTGTTGTTGTCTGCCCTGAAAACGATCAATCTAACCTCTTCCCTGAGAGTTCTGTGGCTAAGGAGCCAGAGTGTAGTGGGGCAGTTTATTGCTACATGATACTTCTACCTGCACACATAGCACAGTCCCTACTTCCTCACCTATTCTTTTAGTTCATCTTTTTTTTGTCCTTATTTCTAGGTTTGTGGTGCCTTCCCACTACTCGTATTCTTTTTCTGGGCCTCTGGGTTATTTATTTCATTACTAAGCCTCTTGTTCTTTCTTCTCAAGCTCTGTTCTAAGTTGAGTTCATGCTCTAGGATCTCTATATATATGTCTTTAAGCTCAGAGTCATAATCACTTTTTAAATCTCAATCTTGAGACCTTGAGCAAACCAATTAGCTTTCACTCTTTCTTCTTAGATCAACTCCCAAGAAAACTTACCCAATTCAGTAAACTTTCTCTCCTACTCAACTACAGTCAAGTCCTTCTAATTCAACCTGATGAAGTCCTCTTGCAGCTTCCATAGTGTCGTTTCTGAAAATAATTTTTCATGGAAGACCTCCTTGAACTCCTCCCAGCTCATCTTTTCAACATCAATGTTTGTCTCAGCAAACATTTGTACTATCATGACTCTAGATTCAGTTTCTAGGTTCTCGATCTGTTCAGTGGCCTAAAAGTTTTCTTCTAGGTTCTTTTCATGCATGGTTCAGGATTTGGTCTAAAAGGAAATAAACTGTAAAGTATGTATATCACACAATCATAAAATCACACAATCAAGCACAATCATACAATCAAGCTAGCACAAAGGTTCCAAGCTTCCATCTAAGCTTTCAGGTTTAACTGTCCCATACCAGTTTACTCCTTCCACTTATCTTTTCACTCAGAACAGAGCCGCATCCAAACAATTTCGCAAATTGGCCGATAATTAAGGTTCCCAAAGCCACTATATTCCACCATACCATACCAGTGAGCATAAAGAAAGTTGTTCTACCAGAGTTACCAATCATTTACCACACATGTTCCATCATTCTCCGAGTCCAGGCTTCCTCCATCCCCCCAAATTCCTATGCATCCCATACTACATAGAAACTAAAAGATACAGAAGTTTCTCGATCCTATGTCCTGATCAAACAATTTTCTGTTTTCAAACAAGTTTCAGTCTCTAACATATGTTCTAGAGATTTATGCTTTTGATTTACTGTGCCACCTATGGCTACACCCATGTCTCTACCTAAGGTCAACCCCCAATGCCCATGGTTTCAAAATGGTTGACTCACAACCTCTATTTAGTCAAGAAACCACCTTTGGCATCTTTTTCAACTTGTAAACAGTTTTTTGCCCTAATTTTTCACCTTTTAATTTTCTTTTATAGAAAATAAGGGTGTTCTTCAACTCACATAACTTGTATAAGTTGGTGGGACAACCTCCAGATTAGGTGGCGAGACCACAGTCTGCTTAGTAGCCGCACTTTTTTGGGAGGGATAACCCACCTCTCTTTCAATGTTTAGCTTTACTCTGGACAAGGCTTACCCACTACCAACTTAACTTCTAGTCTTTGTATCCAAACAAAACATTTCAAAAACATATACTTCCTTTTTGAAAACACTTTCTAAAACGTTTTTCAATTTCAAAAATAGAAGGTAGGGCATTCAAGATTCAATTCAATTCCAAGTGAAACCCTAATTTGAGTTGCTAATTCTAGTCAAACAGCCATTAATCGACTTTCTAATTCTAGCCCAAGGTATTCAAGATTTGATTAAATTCAAAGTAAAATCCTTATTTGAGTTTCTAATTCTAGTCAAACAAATACTGATTGACTTTTTAATTCTAGCTCAAGGCACCTAAAGCCTAGGCTTTGATAACACCTTTGTAACACCCCAACTCCCTAGAAACAGGTTTAAGCTCAACCATAAGGGGGGTTGGGTGCTATGTTACATTTCCAATTACACAACTTGCATCTCGATTCCTTTATTAAACACCTATTGAAAACGTTCATGGATACATCACAATGTATTAAATTTTAATTCAATAAGGCTATACAATTAGATAAAGGAATACTTCAAACTCTTTATTTATTCAAATAAAATAAAGAAATTTATATTCTTAAATCAAAACTTGAGTACATAACTCTCAAAACTTAAATAAAATTCAACGGAAGTCTTAAATCCAGACTTTGGGCAACATGCCCTTAAAATAGAACTTTCAAAACTTAGAAATAATCTAATATCCATGGCCTTCATGATTCAAGTCAATTTCCTGAAAAATAAAAGGAAGCGGTGAACACATAGCCTAGTGGATCATTCATTAAACAACTAAGTTACTATTTCAAACCAATAGCATATCCAAATGCAAACACTTTCATGCATTAAGTGATTCAAGCAACTTTTTGGTTGTAGATGATGTTAAGACTGAAAGGGGTTCTACTCCCTTGATGTTCTTAATTTAGATACCCTTCTTTAGGGTGGAAAGAGATTTCTTTGTCACCTTTCATTGGATGCCACATACCAAGTATTCCTTAGATGCGCCTCGCAACCACACACTCCAAGCATATGTTAAGAACACCCATAGCACCCATAGGGGTCACTAAGGCAGTACATGGTTCTTATCTTCAATTTCTTATATTTAAGATTCACATAATCATAAAAGGAATTCAAAATGTAAATATCAGCATTTTAAACAACCAAGAAAGCACGAAAACATTACATCGCATGCTTGAAACATTGAATTAAATCCTAAACATGAATTCTAAGCATGGCATGCTCTCATGAGTGATTAAAACATAAAAACATGCCAACTAAAATTAAAATATGATTAAACATGTTAAAACTAAAATAAGACATGCTAAAAATTAGAATTTCAATGTAACACCCCAACCCCCGTATCTTAAAGCATTGGACACGACCACCATTCTCCTGATGGTGGGCTACACCAAACGGCGGGCCGGGCCGGGCCGGTGTTACTTTACAAGTGACACACACTTGACTTTCTTTCTATTTCAATTATTTCATGCCTTGATTGTATTTAACAGTACATGACTTAAATTTAAAATTTTAATAAGGTAATAATACAAGAAATAACTGAAATTCATAAACTAAATTAATTAAATAAAATTGATTACATAATTTGAACTTGAAGAAAATTATTACAGCAAAAGATTCAAAACTTGGGCAACATGCCCTTACATAGAAATTAGAAATTTTTAAATAAAAGAACCTAACTAATTTTCATGGTCTTCATGTAAATCAATTACCTGAAAAATAGAAGGAAGGGGTGAGCACATAGCCCAGTGGATCTTTCTAAACAT
>JAJIYU010016927.1:0-11919 GCA_030144865.1 Tinospora cordifolia | reverse complement strand
CTTGTTTTAGCTTTCTTCTTAGCAATCCTTTTGTTCTTGAGTGATCTTGAAGTATTATTGAGTGTTTGAGTGTTTGATTGAGTGTTCTTCAGTTATCTTTGAAGTGTTAGATGTGTTGAAGAAAGGAACCTCTGCTAAAATTTTGAGAAAAAGCTTCATAAAGTAGATGAGATTTCCTACACTTCTACTTTGTTAGTTTGAGTTTCTAGCATGTTCATGCATCTTTTATTTTTAGTTTAGCACTTTTATTTTCAATTTTCAACATGTTTGATCATGATTTAAATTTTCAGTATTCATGATATCATGCCATGCCTAGTTTCCATGCTTAGGTTTGATTTGAATTATGAAGCATACTATGTATTGTTTTCATGTTTTTTGAATGTTTTATTTTTAATTTTACTATTCTGATTTTTGATTCAAGAATATGTAAGAATTAAGTTTAAGACTTTGAAGTTTATGAACCACATACTGTCATAATAATCTAAGTAATACTATGGTTGTTCTTTACATATACTTAGTGTATATAGGCTCATCACTGAGTGTGGATGGGTATACCCAAAGTAATTGGAAGGTGGACATGAGATCCTTATTCCAATGGAATATGACAAGATGAATTGTTGTTCCATTCAAGAGTGGAGTGTTTTGATAAGAACATCAAGGGATTAGAACCCCTTTCAGTCTAAATGTCAACAATAACTAAAGATGTTTGAATTGCTCACCCCTTCCCTCTTATTTTTTAGAAAATTGAAACATGAAGACTACTGAATTTTGATAGGGTTGTAAATTTGAAAACTCATATGTAAGGGCATGTTGCCTAAATTTTGGTTATTCAAATTTAGACGTCCGCTAAATTTTGTCTCTATATTAAGTTATGTACTCTTTCTTTATTTCTCTTAAACATTTAAGATTCAAAACACGTACTTCTTTATTTTATTGAATAAATAAAGATTAGAATATTTCTTTTATCCCGTTGTAATAGTTTTATTAAATTAAAAATTAAATTATTTAGGTTGTGTGCTCATCATGAATTAATAAGACTTGGAATAATTGAAATAGAATGTGATGCAAGTTGTGTACTTGAAATTGTAATCGGACTCCGACCCGCCTTGTGATTAGCAAATAATCAAAGTCTCAGGGGTTGTGATGTTACAATTCACTATCGCGGTAGTTCATGTAGTTGTGTTTTGTTTTGTTTTTCATTCCAGTATGCCAAGTCTTTCATGCATTGAATTATATGTCATTTCTACTATAATTTCTTGAAATTTTCAAGGATTATTTCATTCAAATAATTTTATTTTATTTTATTCATCAAATTTTTGTACAATTTTTGACGCCACATTTTGTATTCACTTTCCCTTTAACAAGATTCATCTTTGGCTCCAAAAGATTATCCTTAATCTTCTTGTCTTGGTTCTTATTGTCTTCCTCAATTAAAGTTGTACAGTAAGAGTTTTCTCTCTACATTAATTTCATGCAAAAGAATTTATGGCTCCTGAACTTTGTCCATGATGATCTTACCATCGACCTTTTGTAATCCAAGAAACTTTCAACCACAAATTTCTTAGGGCTTGCATCTTTAGTTTTGTATTTTTTATCTATGGATTCGCAATGATCCTTAACAATGCTAAAAGGACAATAAATACTATAAAATGCATTCTTGAAACCACTCAAAATATAAGTTTTGCACAAAAAATTTGAATATTTCCATGCCTCGCCTACAATAAAAGCTTCTTTGTCTGATTCTCCTTCTTTGATAAGTAAGGGATCTTCTTTGACAACTCAAACAAAATTAAGAGTCTTGAGGGAAAAAAACATTTTATGTTGCCAACTTTTAAAATACGATTCAATGAACTTCTCGAGGTTTCTTTTTTACTTTAATAGGAACAAGAACAATCAAACTTGCTATATGTAATACCTCAAAAATTTATATAAAAATTTATATGAAAATTTTATAAATTAAATAAAACAAATTGAGAAAAAATATACTTTGACAATTTTATGAAAATTCGGTGCAAAACACATCTATTTCAACATACAAAATGTAATGTTAAAAAATAAAATAAAATGTTGATTTTGCGCCGCATAACTGCAATAGTGAAATGACTATCACAATAACATGGGGAAATTCTGGAAAAATATATACGCACACCATTACTATGGTAATGAAATGGGTTATCCCAGTAGTGCAACTAAAAACTCAAAAATAAATATAGAAAATCCGCCAAAAAATAGCTTCCAAAAGCTACAAAACCCTAATTGCTAATCTTTGTGCACAAAATTGAAGAATTAGCGAATTTCCTACATTGAGAACTACCCCAAACTTGTCAATTGCTATCCATTTGAACTCTATATAAACCCTGCACCTTTTCTCATTCTCTTCATCCCAATAAGAACTGAACAAGTCCCTTCTTACTCTCTTTGCCTCTCTCTTGGCATCTTTTTCTTTATTTAGTTATTTTAAACAGCAGTTAGAATAGTAGTAACGAAGTTCTGCACAAATTTTGTGTTAGAAGAAGATTCGACAGAGGAGCTTAAGGATTAAAGCTATTTGAGGTGGAAGTAATTTCTAACTTTTAATTTATTATTTTGATTCAATAAGGTTTTACTTGTGTGCTTGTTTGAACATACATGATTTGTTTTGAATTAAATATCCCATGCCTAGAATAGACCATGCTTAGAATGTCCATGATTCATGTTGCATAATGTGTGATGATATGCTATAACACACCTATGATGATTGCCATGTTCACGTATTAAATTTCTATTTTAGATGTATGATGAATTATTTTACACATTAAAGAAAGATTAATAGAGATTGTTCCTTGTAACATCTCGAAAAGTTCATATGAAATTTGAATTTTTACTTAGAAAATTATACAAAATTGACGAATGAGAATTTTGGCAAGTCCTGGTTACCCAAATGAGGGATGAAAATCAATTTAAGGGATTCTTGGAAGAAAAAATATGATTATAATATATAAAATGGGATATCATAACCAAAAATATAAGGATATGTGCAATTTTCAATGAAAACAGGATTAGAAAGTCAATCGGGATTGAGATTTGGCAAAAATCCAAAAAGAAAGTTCCCTTGAAGTCATGGCGACATTATGGATGTTCATGGCGACACTATGGATGTTCTTTTCATATGAGTTAAGTCATATGGTTTTAAGACCAAAGTACTTGGTTGGTGGGTAAGTTCCCTTGAAGTCCAAAAGTCCAATGAAATTGGCTAAGAAAAGTTATATTTCACTCTAAAGAGGTACTTTGTTAAGAACCTCAAGGGATTAAAGGCCCTTTTGGTTTGAGACTCAACTTGAACAAATTATTGTTTGAAACACCTAATGATTGCAAGTGTTTGAATTATGATTGTGTTATGAGTTTGAATGTGAAAGGTGGTTGTTCAAAAAGGATCCAATGGGCTATGTGCTACTCTTCCTTTCTTATTTTTTAGGAACATGATATCTATGGAGCAGTTGAATATAGATAATTTCTTAGAAAGTTTTCTAGTATTATATTTTTTAGAATTTTTAGGGCATGTTGCCCAAAGTTTTTATGTTTGAATTTCTATTATGAATAAAATAGTTTGAATTTCTTTATCTCTTTTAATTTTCCTTGATTTTATTGAAAATTGTATTCTTGAATTTTATACAAAGGTACGAGATATTGAAAAGAAAAGAACAAGTATGTGTCACTTGTAATGCAGCACTAGCTCAACCGCCGTTTTGTTAACTCTACTGTCAAGAGAACGGTGGCAATGTACACTGCTTAAAAGATACAGGGGTTGGGGTGTTACAGAGGTGGTATCAGAGAGGCATTAGTTGCTGGGCCAAGAACAGAAAGTTTCCTTTGATACCAAAGGTGGTATTAGAGCTTAGGTAGTAGATGAACTGGGCAAGAATTAGAAAGTTACTCTGATACCAAAGGTGGTATCAGAACCGAAGCTTTCGGTGCCTTGGGCTTAGGATAAAAAATCAAGCCTAAACATGTGTTGATTAGGCTAAAGATAGAAAGTCAAACATTAGCTAGTTAACAAGAATTAAAAACTCAAATTAGGGTTTTACTTTGAATTGAATTGAACTGAATTTAGAATGCCCTACCTTCTACTTTTGAAATTGATGAATATTTTAGAAAATGTTTTCAAAAAGGGTAATATATGTTTTGCAAATGTTTTTGTTTGGATACAAAGACTTCAAGTTAAGCAAATAGTGGGTAAGCCTTGTCCCGAGTAAAGTTAAACATTGAAAGGGAGGTGGGTTATCCCGCCCTAAAAAGCGCGGTTGCTAAGCAAACCTTAGTCTCGCTGCCCAATCTAGAGGTTGTCCCAGCAGTTCACATGAGTGCTCTGAGTTGAAGAACACTCTTACTTTCGATAAAAGAAAATTAGAAGGTGAAAAATTAGCGTAATGAATTGATTAGAAGTCGAAAAAGATGCCAGAGGTGGTATCTTGGCCAGACAGAGGTTGTAAGTCAACCAGAACCGAACCTTAGGTCCAGAGAAAAGACCTTAAGTAGAAATGGGTGTAACCATGGGTGGCACAGTGGATCAAAAGCATAAAACTCTAGGACATAGGCTAGAGACTGAAACTTGTGTGAGAACATAAAATTGTTTGATCAGGACAAGAGACCGGGAAGCTTCTATAATTTTCAGTTTCTATGTAGTATGGGATGCATAGGAATTCGAGGTTATGGAGGAAGTCTAGACTTGGAGAATGATGGACCATGCGTGGTGAATGATCGGTAACTCTGGCAGAACGAGTTTTTCTATGTTCTTTGGTATGGAACAGTTGAGTATAGTGGGTTTGGGAACCTTATTTATCGAGCAATTTGCAAAATTGTTTGGGTGGGGCTCTGTTCTGAATGAAAGCCTAAGTGAAAGGGGTAGAGTGGTATGGGACACTTGAACCTGAAAGCTTAGGTGGAAGCTTGGAACCTTGCTGTGCTAGCGTGATTTTATGATTGTGTGATATGCATGTTTTACTAGTTATTTGCTTTGAGACCAAATCCTGTACCCATGCATGAAAATAACTTAGAAGAAAGACTTTAGGCCACTAGACAAATCAATAACCTAGAAATTGAATCTAGAGTTATGATAGCACGAATGTTTGCTAAAACAAAGATTGAAGTTGAAAAGATGAGCCGAGAAGAGTTCAAAGAGGTCTTCCATGAAAAGTTCTTTCTGGAGACGACACTGTGGAAGCTGCAAGAGATTGAATCAGAAGGACTTGACTGTAGATTGAGTACGAGAGAAAGTTTACTAATTTAGATAAGTTCTCTTGGGAGCTAATCTAAGAAGAGAGAATGAAAGCTAATTCGTTTGCTCAGGATCTCAAGATTGAGATCCAAAAAGGTGATAATGACTCTAAGCTTAAAGACATATAGGGTCCTAGGGCATGAATTCAACTTAGAACAAAGGTTGAGAGGAAAAGAACAAGAGGCCTAGTAATGAAATAGAGAACCCAAAAGCCAAGAAAAATACTAAGAGTGGTGGAAAGGCACCACGAACCTAGAAATAGGGGCAGAACAAAGACAAGGCAAGGGAAGAAGCTAAGAAGCTGGGATTATGTTTTGTATGTAAGTAGAGGGGTTATTTGGCGAAAAATGGCCATTACACCAGCTCAGGCTTCCCAGCAGCAACAGTAGAATACTCGAGGGGAAGTTAGAATGGGCGACCTCAAGCCAGATAGAATCAAAATGCCAATCAAGGGCAGAACCAAAGCCGTGGTCAGAACCAGGCCAGAATGTTCGCAATTGAGACCCAGGAAGACCAGCACCCTGCAGTAGAAGGTACATTCCTATTGTTTAATGTTGCTGTGAGAATGTTGTTTGACTTGGGTGCCTCAAAATCTTTTATATCTAAAAAACTAGCTGGTAAGTTACATCTTGTGACAAAAATAATGCCCGTGACTTTGAATGTGTCCACACCAATGGGGACCATTGTGACTTCAAAGAAGATGTGTAGTTCTGACCTTATGTTTGGGGATAAACTTTTAACAGTTGACCTATATACCCTACCTTTCTATGGCTATGATGTAGTATTGGGGATGGATTGGTTAGACCAGTACCTGGCCCAAATAGATTGACCTAAGAGACGGGTAACCATAACATTACCTTCTGGGGAGATCTTTAAAATCAATGGGGATATGCGGAGACTGCCAAGAAGTCCAACCCTAGCCTTGCTGAATTGTTTGAAGTAGACGGATGAGTTCAAGGAACTCTCTGAAGAAGAACCTACTAACTTAAAAAGTATTGATCTAGTTGTAGTTAATAAGTACGAAGATGTGTTCCCAAATGACTTACCTAGACTACCACCAGCAAGAGAGTTAGAGTTCAAAATTGAACTTCACCCTGGAACCAACCCTATAGCCATACCTCCTTATAAAATGGCGCCAACAGAACTAATTGAGTTCAAAACTCAACTAGATGAGCTTAGGGAGAAAGGTTTCATCAGGCCAAGTGAATCACCTTGGGGAGCCCCTGTACTATTTGTGAAAAAGAAGGATGGTTCCTTGCGACAATGTGTCGACTATTGAAAGTTGAATCAAGCTACAGTAAAGAATAAATATCCTCTACCAAAGATTGACGACCTATTTGATCAATTACGAGGAGCCACTCATTTCTCTAAAATTGATTTTAGTTCAGGATACCATCAACTGAGGATTTGACAGTCTGACATCCAATTTGTAGCGGTATTCGTGGATGATATACTAATCTACTCTAAGTCAGAAGCTGAACACCTAGAACACTTGAAGATCGTACTAGAAACTCTCAAAAGAAATAAGCTACATGCTAAATTCAGTAAGTACGAGTTCTAGATGGAAACTGTAATGTCTTTAGGCCATGTTGTGTTAGCAAAAGGCATCTATGTAAATCTGGAGAAAGTGGAAGTCGTAATGAACTGGAAGCAACCCAAGACAGTGACAGAAATCAGAAGTTTTTTGGGCTTGGCAGGCTACTACAGAAGGTTCATTAAGGACTTTTCCAAGTTGGTAGAACCTATGGTTAAGTTGACTAGAAAAGGAGTTAAGTTCCAATGGGATGAGAAATGTGAACAGTCATTCCAAGAACTAAAGAAAAGATTGACTACGGCTCCTGTTCTAGTCACCCCAACTCTTGGTGATACTTACATACTCTATACTGATACTTTGCTAAGTGGGCTTGGAGTAGTGTTGATGCAGGAAAGAAAAGTAGTCGCTTATGCTTCGAGACAACTAAAGGTCCATGAGAGAAATTACCCTACTCACGACCTAGAGCTAGCAGCCATTGTGTTTGCCCTGAAGATTTGGAGATACTACCTTTATGGTGAGAAATTTGAGCTGTTTTCAGATCACAATAGCTTAAAGTACATCTACACCCAGAAGGAGCTGAACCTCAGGCAACGAAGATGGATGGAATTCTTGAAAGACTAAGATTTTGAACTACACTACCATCCGAGGAAGGCCAATGTAGTGGCTGATGCTTTAAGTAAGAGGTTCAACAAACAAGAAGAAGAAAAAGGTCAGAGGTACCAGTTGATTGAAGATTTTAGGTTGGGTGTAAACCTCAACGAAAAAGGAGCCTATCTTTACAATATGTCTTGCCAAGTGAACCTATTACATCAGATTAGGGATGAACAGAAGCAAGACAAGTGGCTTGCTCAACTAATTGAAGGGGTCACGCAAGGAAAGCATACTGACTTCAAGATGGATGCTGAAAACATCCTAAGGCTCAGAGAAAGGATATGTGTACCTCAGAAGGGACAGAGCAAGCAAGTCATACTGGATGAAGCTCATAAGACTAAGTATACCATGTACCCTGGTCGTGAAAAGATGTACCAGATCCTCAGGAAAACCTACTAGTGGAGAGGAATGAAAAGGGACATAGCTAAATACATCTCTAAATGCTTAACATGTCAACAAGTGAAAGCAAAATACCAGAAACCCTTTGGAATGTTACAACCACTCCCAATCCCTAAATGGAAGTGGGATAACATTGCCATGGACTTCGTCAGTGGTTTACCCAGGAACCAAAAAGGCAAAGACATTATTTGGGTGATAGTGGATTGTCTCACAAAGTGGCCCACTTCTTGCCAATCAGATCCCTAGACCAGGTCAGCAAGCTGCAAGAAATCTATGTGAAAGAAATCGTCAAACTAGATGGTGTACCCAAGACTATTGTGTCTGACAGAGACTCTCGCTTCACTTCACAGTTCTGGCAGAGTCTATAGAAGGACATGGGTACTAAGCTCACCATGAATATGGCTTTTCACCCTCAGACGGATGGTCGGTCTAAGAAAGTTATCTAGATTTCGAAAGATATGTTGAGGGCTTGCATTCTAGACTTCAAGGGGAATTGGAGCAAGTACCTACCCTTGGCGGAGTTTGCCTATAACAACAGTTATCAAGCAAGCATAAAAATGGCTCCATTCGAAGCTCTCTATGGAAGACCCTACAGATCACCTACCTATTGGACTGAACTTGAAGATCAATTATTTACTGGGCCAGATATGGTGGATGAAACGAGCGATCAAATCAAGTTAATACAAAAGAGACTAACTATTGCGCAGAGCCATCAAAAGAGCTAAGTAGATAAAAGGAGAAGACCATTAAAGTTCCAAGTTGGGGACAAAGTATTTCTAAGGATCAGTCCTCAGAAGGGTAACAAAAGGTTTGGATTCAAAGGGAAGTTATTTCCAAGGTTTGTCAGACCCTTTGAAATACTTAGAAGAATCGGGGAATGTGCTTATGAGTTGGACCTACCAAACCAGATGACTTCAGCACATAACGTATTCCATGTATCCATGTTGAGAAAATACGAACCTGATCTCACATCATTCACTAGGAGGAAGTGAATATTCAAGATGATGCTACCTATGAGGAAACAATAGTCAAAATCCTTGACCATAAGGTACAAAATCTAAGAACAAAGGATATCCCATTAGTAAAGGTATTGTGGAAACACCACGGGGTAGAGAAAACCACGTGAGAACTCAAAAGCGGGATGAAGACCAAGTACCCGCATCTGTTCATAAAGAATACCTAAATGTGTACAAATTTCAAGGACGAAATTTTTTCTAAAGAGGGGAGGTTGTAACATCTCGAAAAATTCATATGAAATTTGAATTTTTACTTAGAAAATTATACAGAATTGACGAATGAGAATTTTGGCAAGTCCTAGTTACCCAAATGAGGGATAAAAATCAATTTAAGGCATTTTTGGAAGAAAAAATATGATTATAATGCATAAAATGGGATATCATAGCCAAAAATACAAGGATATGTGCAACTTTTGATGAAAACAAGATTAGAAAGTCAATCGAGATCGAGATTTGGCAAAAATCTGAAAAGAAAGCAAGAAATTCGGCTGTAATATAAAAAAAATAAAGTTAAAATGCATCCTATAGTCCAAAAACAATCTGCCAAAATCCAACGAATGGGATTAAAGCCAAAATGAACGCCCAAGTGCACTGGATCATCAAGATCGAATAGTTAGAGATCTGCATATGTAACTTGAGGATGATCATGCGGCCAAAAGAGAGTTCGTTGATCGCGAACCAGATCCGAACACTATAATCGATGATCATCCAACAACCAGGATTCGTGCTCACAGTAAGATGATCATCTAGTGTTGCGCTCGAGGTGCATCCAACAGCGAAGATCAAAGCCGCGTGATTAGATCGCAAATGTTGATGCACTCAAGGATCATTGGACGGTTCAAATCAAAGCCGTTTTGATTAGATCGCGATCGTTGATGCTCTCGAGAAAATCTAACGGTCGAAATCAAGAATATGAATTATGTTGATTTATCTGAGATTAATCCAATGGCTTCGATCAAATCCGAATGCGTGTCTCGAGAAAAATCTGAGGAACCAGAATAAATCCAAAATTTAAATTACGAAAATTACCAAAAAAATAACGAAAAATACAAAAAATTCTGAAAAATATTTCTAAAATTTGAAATTTTTTTGAAAAATACTCATTTTTCTCCAAAAATTTGAAAGTACAAAATTAGGGAGAATTAGAGTGTTTTATTCAAAGAATGACACAAAACATTCTAATTTTCTCCCTTGGAAAACCTATATAAACCCCCCCTAGGCTCATAATTTCATTCATTCCAAAAAATAAGAGTTAAATGCTCTTCTTGTTTTCTCAAAGCCTTCTTCTTGGCACCTTTTCCCATCTTTCCCTTCTTATATGTGTGAGAAGTTCTTCTCTCGAATTTGGAGAATTAAGTTGGGCGATCTTCATTGGCACTAGTACGCAAGGCGAATCGCTGCGAAAATTTCTAAAGAAAAGCGTTACAAGGTGGAAGTGATTTCTAGAACACCCTTTTATTCTTATTTGAATTCAAGGCATGCTCATTGTTGTGTATTTTCCACTGAATTCAAAGATTTTCAACTTCAGTTTTAGAATTTTACATGTTTATTTCAGTATTTTAGTTTTGATTCATGTTTGAGTAATCATATCATCCATGCCATGTTAGTATCATGCTTAGGCCTTTAAATTAAAGTATGATGCATGTTTTATGAGTGTATCATGAATTGACTATACATATTCTAAATTTTAATTTGATTTCATACTCTAAAATTTATTTTATGAGATCATGATATGAGAATTAATCAAAGACAATGGAAATAATAACCACATACCATCATAGTGGTCATGGCGACACTATGGATGTTCTTTTCATATGAGTTAGGTCATATGGTTTTAAGACCAAAGTACTTTGTTGGTGGGTAAGTTCCCTTGAAGTCCAAAAGCCCAATGAAATTGGCTAAGAAAAGCTATATTTCACTCTAAGAGGTATTTTGTTAAGAACATCAAGGGATTAAAGACCCTTTTGGTCTGAGACTCGACTTGAACAAATTGTTGTTTAAAACGCCTAATGATTGAAAGTGTTTGAATTATGATTGTGTTATGAGTTTGAATATAAAAGATGGTTATTCAAAAAGGAACCACTGGGCTATGTGCTCACTCTTCCTTTCTTATTTTTGAGGAACATGAAATCCATGGAGCAGTTGAATATAGATAATTTCTTAGAAAGTTTTCCAGTTTTATATTTTTTAGAATTTTTAGGGCATGTTGCCCAAAGTTTTTATGTTTCTCTACTAAAAAGTATTTTGAAGTCTTCTGCTGTAACTATTAATTTTTTTGAGGAGTTTAGTACTCTCGATTTCTATTATGAATAAAATAGTTTGAATTTCTTTATCTCTTTTAATTTGCCTTGATTCTACTAAAAATTGTATTCTTGAATTTTATACAAAGGCACGAGATATTAAAAAGAAAAGAACAAGTGTGTGTTACTTGTAATGTAGCACCGGCTCGACTGCCATTTTGTTAAGTCCACTGTCAGGAGAATGGTGACAATGTACACTGCTTAAAAGATATGAGGGTTGGGGTGTTATATCCCTAGTTCACATAGGTAAGACCCAAATACTCGGATAATGGTTATGAACCTAGATCCATTGGAAATTGACATAAAAGGTTACCCTTTTCTTCTTGATGAGAATAGAAAGAGAACACTGAGGTCAATACTTTCGATCTCAACTACAACTGTTAAACAAACAATTGATAGAATCATATAATGTCTGCAAGTGTTTGACATGTTTTTAACACCCTGACCTTAAAGACTTTAATTTAGACTTAACCATAAGGCAGGTCGGGCCAATATTATATTACAAATACACAACTTGACTTTTTATCCCTTTTATCCCACGACTCATTGAGATTCAACAGTATGTAACCCAAAATTTATACACAAAGTTCAATAAAAGAATTACACAAGAGATGAAAGAAAGCTTTTCAAATCTTTATTGTTTTAGTAAAAGGGTGTAACACCCCAACCCCCACGTTCTTTGATTTGAGAGTTGGACATAACCACCGTTCCTTTTGACGGTGGACTTAACCAATTGGCGGGTCGGGCCGGTGTTACTTTACAAGC
>JAJIYU010016926.1:0-11924 GCA_030144865.1 Tinospora cordifolia | reverse complement strand
CGTGAACAATCCACCCACCGTCAGTTTTGTTTGTTTTTGTTTTTGCTGTTGTGTCAATATTTTTTAAATAAATAAATGTGACATAATTTTAAAAAAAGACACGTCATTTGTGCATGCAATCAAGACCGGTCCTCAGACAGAGCCGAAACGACAATGACCCTTTGGCACCCTTTTATTTTTTGAGCATTCTTTATAATTAAACTTATTTCAAATTTAATATATTATTTACATCTCAATTTATTATTTATATCATCAATTTATTAAACTATTATTTATTAAACTCTTACTTACAATATTAATAGTTTATTAGATTATACTGTATAAACCTCATACTCACATCAATTCATTAAATACATTCATTTATATATATATATATATATATTATTTAACTTAAAATAATTTAAATTTTATTTTAACTTAAAATATTTTTTTATTTTTATTTTACAAATTAAAAATAAATATATTTTATATTTTATTTAAATTATTAATTTAATTATTTAAAACAGTTAAAAACTTTTATTGAACTATATATATATATATATGACGTTGTAGTTGCAGCGCCTAATTTTTTTAAATAAATAAAAAAATCTTCACCGAGCGCTCGATTTGCACCAAACACTCGGTGAGATTTCACTGAGTCAGATGCCCACGGGTCAGATGGGCATCTGACCCAACAAGAGACTATTGAACGCTAACTAAACACTCAATAGTGTCCCATTACTGATGTCCTTAAAAGCTCATATATATATATATAAATTATAAATTTTTTTTAATTAATTAAAGCCCTATTCTGATGAGCCCCATTTATTACTTTGCCCCTAGCCCCAATGTTATTGGGCCAGCGTGTTCAATAAAATCACTCTTTCACCTATAACAAACAATTTAGTACAAAATAATAAGTTCATACCCGCTGTTGCAATGTCTCCCTGCCCCACCCCCCTGTTGCAATTTAATAAATTAAAAAATTAAAATTATTTTACAAAAATTACAAACGTTCAAATTTTTATGCCCATTAATAAACTAACTACCAAGGCCACAATAAACAAGTTCTACGGGCAACAAAGCCAATCAGCGGATATAGGAATCCAGTTAATCTCGACCAATAAGTAAATCGAAGTTCGTAATTGTAATACATTGAGCGTGATATTCCTTACTTTTGTATTAGTGCAAATATTAAGAAATGATGTGTGAGGTAACCTAATATAAACACCAAAGAAATTAAAAAAGACTTGCACTTAAAGATGAATAGCCGAGTGATACCAAACTTAGTCAAAAGTTCATCCATTAGATGAAAAATCGATTCTCACCACTGCCACTTGTATGTCTTTTCTGCGGTGCTATTCACCCCTGGAAAGGAGTCAATGGATAAACTATTCCAAATTTAGAACTGTTGGTACCCAATTCATATATAAAGCTCAGATGGTAATCAATTTTAAAGTACGCAAAAATTGATCCTGCTTTTTTTTCCTCGTGTGTACATGAATGGTGTTTCAAAGACAGTATTACATTTAAAGAATGTCAGAGAAGCAAAGCAGTTTGCTGCAAACAAGAGATTGGGATAGCCATAAAAAAATAAAAATAAAAAAAGGTCAAAAAGAGAGGATGGCATTACAAGCATATACACCACTGGCAATTCTTCAAAGAAGGCAGGGTGATAAATAACACAGCTGTGGAAAGATCAATATTTTCTAACAAAAGATATTGGCAAAACTCATTTCACTAGCATAATTAATTAATATAACGAACAGATAAAAGGCTGGTAGAAAAGAGGATGAACAGGGAATTAATAATTATGATTTTGAAAATCCCTGGTTCAGTTATTACTTTGATCAACACAAGTTTGGATAGGAGCCTCATTTATCTCGCCACCAGAAGTAACCGACTTGAGATATGATCTACCAAGCTCCAACATTATTTCTACTTCTTTTTTGTACTGCAAGTGACAATAAGTAGTGGTTAGATGAAGCATGGTTGAATGGTTTTCTGTTTGTGTCCGACAAAGATAAAGGTGAAACTCAAAAATACCATGATAAAAGGAATACGAACACTATAAGTTGATACATGACTCGGTCATAAAGAACCCCAGTCTGAGGATGGACCAATAATAAACAACTAACATTTTATTGACTATTGACAAAATAAACAATCCTCAAACTTAACTGATCCAAATGATTCAAACGAATGCAACAAAATATACAATCAAGAACACATTTATGTAATGACAGAATACAAATAAACTACAACGAATACATAACTGCTTTCACAGCCACCTACAACTTCTATAGACCTCTCTTTTCTCTTCCCTCAACTACCACACAACTCAATAAGGAACGACTTGTATGATACTAGGGGTTTGAATTGGTTGCCAAAACGAAATTAGTTTCAAATACAAACTGGGGAAGTTTAACTTCCAAGTCTTCAATTAGAAAACTAAACTGGGAAACTGTACAAAAGTAGGAACCCATTGGAAAGGCTAAGCCACCCAATACCTAACAAAATGCCTATAACTCTCCACCTAAGAAACATGGGAAGTAAAAGTCAAAACTGATTTATTGTTTAATTTAAATCACAGAGGACAGCAAACAGTCATCACCATACCTCGTTGATTGCTCCAGTTTTTATCTTAGATTGCATCACACACCATTTCTTAAAATGTACACCTGTAGAACAAGGAATGTAAGGTTCAACTTACTGACAAGCTGCACTTTAAAGTGATGGCAGGAAAAGAATGCAGAGCTACCAAATGATGCTCTATTGACGATATGATAAAAACAGAGACTCATAAGACAAGGTACCTTAGTACCAATTTTTTGAACCAACTCATAAATTTATCTCATTCAGTTATTTATTTAGAAACTCTAAGCCGAGGATCAAACATTTGAAGTCCCTCTAAATTTCAGCTCTTCTAAACAAAATTTGGCATTGTGGATAAGTTAAATAAATTCTTTTTAAGTACTGCATAGATGTATGTTTCTTTTAAAGATGCATGATTTTAGAACTATGTGTTCTAAAACTATGAAATAAAATGGTTCAAAGAAAGATTTATAATATGTGAATTAATTGACAAATGGCGAGCTATATTTCACGGCAAACATAGATGTGTCAAGTAATAAAATTTTGTGTATTGTACTTGTTTATCAAACTGTGTTCCTATTTTTTTTTCTTGTTTTAGCTGAGAATTTTCAGGTCATGGTTTGCCTTTTCCTTCAATTATTCTCCTCCTTCTATCTATGAGATATGAATTTCTACTTTTTTTGTAAAATTTTTAACATTAGCATTAAACTGAAAAGAGTATAAGGAAACACACAATCAAGATACGTGAGATTATACTTCAATTATTAGAAATATCTTCCACCAAATATTAAAAAATGAATAAGACAAAAGGATTTTTTTTTTCAAATTATCAAATATTTTACCTATCTTTGATGGAATCTTTGTAAGATCTCGATTATGTTTGAATCATAACTCAACGATTAAATTGAAAAACAAACAAAATTCAAAGAATTCTAATGCATTTCTATTTCCTGCACCACGCCAAATATCATACAGCTCCTATAAATATTACCTACTGATTTCTGTTTTGGTCACCTAAAACAAATTAATAGTTGAGACCCAGAAAAAAACCAGCCAAGCTAATTTTCTTAAAAAGCAATGGTAGTCAAAAAATCAAATTTGCACACAATAACATATTATCAAGATTAAATATCAAGATGGTAATACCATCTAAAACACATTCTTGATGATGAACATCATTAGCAAGAAGAACCTCAAACATATTCTCATAATAACCAAGTCAATATTAGCTTGCGAGGACATAAGAATCTTACCCACTTTTATATCAACCATGCATAAGGATTCTGATTTTGTTTCCAAAGTCCACCTGCAGTGAACCTAAAAGAAAATAAATTCTATTGTCATTATTAATGCATTATAAGAGCAAAAAAGCATCTCTTAGTTTTAAAATAATATCTAATAAGATGATTCCTTTCCACAACAATCAAACTACTTAAGTTTTGCTCACAAGTCACACACACAAATGGAGATACCATCACCAGCAGCTTTCATGAAGTAAACACGACTGATTCCAGATCAAGGGGCCTTTAAAACTGAACTACAAGATCAAAATATAAAATTACCTGATGATAATCAATATGGATTACACATACAGAAATGGTTGGAGTCACATGCTTCTAACATTATACAGTTTCTTCCATGTTCCAAGTTTGTTGTGGAGCCATGAAAAAGACATTAAAGCACTTGAATTCCCCTTCCACTGCCAAGTCCTCTTAGCTAGTTTTGTTTTCCCTTTTATGTGTCCACCCAAAACCTCTAATCATTCTCTTAATATAGCCGTCAAATTCATACTATATACACAGAGAATAAGCTTCATTGAATTGAACTAAATGGCATATTACATATTTTGCAATTTTTTGCACCAAATAGTACCCCGTTTATCAATTAATCTTTCAAATCTAACTTTCTCCTTTCATGTCTCTGTTTTGTCATTATTTAGTTCACTTTAGATAGTTCCTATCTTCCTTTTTCTTTTTTTTTTTTTTTTTTTCATCAACTGAAAACCCAGCCACTAAGGCAGCAGGAAGCAGACATTAGTGGAATCAGCAAGCAGACAAGGCAATGAAGTAGAAGGAGCAATAAGAAGCAAACAACAATGCAGTGAGTCTGATAAAGAATGATTTGCCAGACAATCTGCAGATCTATATCCTTCACGAAGGACATGCCTTAGCTGAAATTTCCATTGTCACTTGAGAAGGTTTTGGCAATAAAGAATTTAGCCAGCTAAAGGGTGAATATCAACCTTGGAAAACTGAAAAAGATGAGAGCTACTACAGCCACAGTTTCAAGAATGGTCTGTCTAAAATTGGACTAGCAAGCAACATTACGATATTCACAGATGCTCCAAAGTCCTGCAACCATATTTGAGGAGTGACCTGTGTTGCCTAGATACCTCATAAGACAGCCTATGTTACATAAAAAAGCCCCCAAACAAAGCAAAACCTACATTACCATTAGAGGCTCCATAATTCTTCAATTCAACCCATACCAACTCACAATGAACCCTAAACACCCATATTTTGGCTTTTTTTTTTTAAAGAAAGAAATAACTATTCCATTGATATAAATAATTATAGACTTGTGATGACTCCCTTACAAGGCACACACTCACTCCCCATACAAACCACCCCAAACCTGCTTTAAGACATTTTCTCACTCTCGTAACCAATCTAACATGGAATATCCCAATGATAGAGAACCTTACTAATCCAAAATGATGCTAAAGACTGAGATTCTTCCTAAATCTCACTTGGAGATAGAGATTTGTCATCTTGAGGCTTTTTGTGTTCATTAGGAACTTGAGTCCTGCTAGAATAAAAGGCTTTCCATTGGTAAATCAGTTCAGAAGTTGAAAGATGTCTTCCTGGGATAAGGTGAGAATTGTGAGTCACATGGTAGTGAGAAACCAATATGGACCATTGTCCTCACTCCTCAGTATCATGGCCAGTGTTCTTAAAATGACTTCATGAAGCCATATCCCTGCAGAGGCATATTGAAGAAAGTTGCGGGGAAAGAGTGACCAAAGAGGGATAGCCACTTCAGCTTAGCATTGGGACAGTCGTGAAGCGCGTGCAACACGTCCTTAATATCTCAATTGCAAAGCTTACAAACTTGGTCATTGGAGAAACAATGAAGGAACTTAGCTGCCTCAGTAAGAGCTCTGTCAAAGTAAACCAGTCAAAACAAAATACTTTAACTTGTTCAGACATTTGAGTTTACAAATCCAGTCATTCAACTTGACCTGCCTGTGTATCAGACTGAAGTAGAGGCTATAAGCAGTTTTAACAGTGAAAGTTGCCATTCTGACCAGGATGACATCACTTGCGGGTCAATGAATAGGAAGACCTTCGATAGAATTCTGGATATCCAGAGGGTCTTAGGAATCGAGATGTTGGAAAAGCCATTGTCCATTACAACCTCTAATATCTGACACCTTCATGTGAGATTCCAAGGGATGAATGAAATCAGGAATTAAAAAGCAGAGAGCTTTGGTGCCAAAGCAATGATTATTCCAAAAGGAAATTTGGGAGCCAAAGCCAAATCTCCAATCCAATCCTTTTCCTAGGTCAGATAACCCATACATGAACTTTTCCGGGCATAAGAATCCAAAGGAGAAGAATGCTGGTTCAAAAGAAAACCCTGCTTAACATACTTATGTTTGAAGACTTGAATTCATAAGAAGTTCTCTCATTTCAGAAGACGCTGGGTTAACTAGGCTAAAAGAAAAGCATTACTAACTTGCATCTTTTTAACACCTAGGCGGTGACCACAGTCCTTGGAAACACAAACTGAATTCCAGTTTATGAGATGAATCTTCCTCCTGTCCAAGCGCAACAAGTCCAGATGCAATTTCAATTTAATTGATTAAGACAATCAAAAGTAGAAATTGGAAGTTTCAAAACTGCATAAAATAGATAGGAACAGTGGATGTGACTAATTGAACAAGGGTAGCTCTTCCAACCAAATTTAGAAGGCTGGCCTTTCCATCCAGTAAGACATTTCTCAATATCTTTAGGAAGCAGATGGAGGGTAGCCTGGTTGACCCTTGAATGAAGATTGGAAAGCTCCAAATACTTCCCTAGGTTCCCAGCAAATCTCAAATTGCAAATGCTGCTACTTTCCCTTGCCTTAGTCTAGGCACATTAGGGGAAAGGATAAGCTTAGACTCAATGAAACTAATGGGCTCCTCTAATTCATCAGTAAAATCATTAAGCACTTTCAGTATCGCACAACCTTGACAAGGAGCGGGTTTGACAAATAAGATATATCTAATCATCGGCGAACAAGAGATGTGATACTCCAATACCTCCACTGTTCACCTGGACAGATTGCCAAGAACCCAAAGATGTGGCATCCAAAATTCTATGGTAAAGTCACTCCATGCACAAGACAGTGGTAAGGGGAGAGGGGTCACCGTGCCAAAAACCCTAGTAGGCTTGAATGTAGAAGTAACCTTGCCATTCGAAAGCACTGAGAACTGAACTATTGTAACACAACATATAATTAGGTTGATGAGAGCATTAGGAAATTAATATTAAAAAAAAAAGAAAATAGAAAAAAAACTCTTAAGTTTGTTGAAGATAAGACCAAGAACCACGATCACACCATGAGACACTTGTTTCCTTTCTTCCTCAGAATATGAATAATTTCTTGAGTAGATTATGCTATTGACCATACTCTTAAGTTTGTTGAAGATAAGACCAAGAACCACGATCACACCACGAGACACTTGTGTCCTTTCTTCCTCAGAATATGAATAATTTCTTGAGTAGATTATGCTATTGACCATACCCAAAATGGAACTGTGTTGATACTCTCCTACTACTTCTACTACTTTGACAGTAGAGAACGGATATGACCTACAATTATCTTTGCATAAATCTTGCAAGTGACATTACAAAGACAGATCAGTCTAACTTGGGATATAAGGTTGGTAGATTCCACTTTAGAATCAAAGTAATGAAGGTTTCATTTAGTCTAGGATCCAAAACCTCCTTGTGCCAAGCCCCCATCATCGTTTCAGTAATCAAAGGACCCATAGTCAGCCACTTTAGCTGACAATACCCACTGGGAACCCACAAGCCTTGGGGTTTTGTCAGGCCTCATAGACCGAAGAGCGCTGATAATTTCTATACTCATAACAGAGGAAGGGTTCTTTTTTCTTTTTTCTTTTCCTTTTAGGTTGTGCAGGATGATCCCTCTAGTCTTAGCTTTAAGAAGACACATGCTAGGCAAATATTGTCAAAACGTCATAATTCCGAAAACTGGGAGAGACTTTAAGATCTTGAGTAAGACCCACCAGATTGCCAAACTCAATCACCAGTGATTTAGATAAGAAATCTTGGAAGTTTTCATGATCGCATCCACATGGCCTCAAATCAGGAAGATTTGTTTGTTGAACTAGTTTTCGTAGATGGATCTATATCAAAAAGAATGGGGTAGTCGTCCGAGTAAGTTCTTTGGAGATGTTCCAGAGTGGCCCCAAGGAAAAAAAAAAAAATGTAACCACTCCAAGTTATACGAAGCTAGGTCTAGATGATCCCTAACGAGAGCCTCTTCTTGAACAAGAATTAGTCCAAGTGTATTTGGCTCTAATGAAGCCAAAGTCAATTAGAGCACATTTTCGGATGACAACATGAAACAAATTGATTTTGTAATGGGGAAAGGACCATCCAACTTCTCTAATGACAAAGGTATATGAATTACGTCGCCCCACCGAAAATTGTCTTTATGCATCAGCATGATCCATCGAAGTGACATCTTGACTCTACTCCAATCCCTAGTCAAGATTACATAAGAGAACAGCAGGGCTTATGTCAATTTCCATACCACAATTTTGTAAGATGGAATAATCCTCTAGCTTAGGAGGTTCAAAAGGAGGAGTTTCATAAGGAGAAGACTCATGCGATACTTTCCCAACAAAAGGAGCAAGACTCTATTTTAGATCTTAAATCATAGCAGATTTATGTTGAATATTTTAAAGCAAACCCATAAAGGTTTCTTTTTCATGGAAAGCAACATTCTAAGGAGGAGCTCCATGGCAAAAAGACATTATATAAGGAATTGGAGTTATGCTACAAGTAAAGACATTCTGAGAATGCAAATGTTAGGTAGGAAGACAAAATTTTACAAATAGAAATAGGAAGTTGAGAATGGCAAGGTGGGCCCAGTGGATTTCTAGTAGCATATGGCTCTAACCACTAACCACTAACCACTGCCAGGCCTTTATTTCCAAAATCTGTATATAAAACACAATGCCTAGTATCAAACGATTCCGTAAGAGAATAAAAAATATTACCTTGGCCCAGCTTTGTGCCACCTAGCCTGCCTATGAAATCTCCACCCACTCTGCTCGAGAATTCTCCATGATCCCACCATTTTGACTTTGAGTTTGTCTCCTGCTATGTTTGGTCACCAACATCCAAGGAGTGAACCATCATTCCTGATGGGACCTTAGACAGCAAGCGTTGAACAGACTAGAGCTGGATCAGTGGCAACAAAGTTTTCCCCAAACCTTTTACCAGGAGGATTTTCCCTAGTAGTGAAGTAGTAATTGTTTAATTGGTGCCAAACTCTATTGCAATTGAAGCAAATAGTGTAGAGACTCTTGTTTTCAACTGCTTGCTCTAAATCTCTAATGACAATGCAAGGAATAAGAGGAGTATCAAGATCAACTTCCACAATGATTCCCACATATTTTGACAATTGGCCAAAAGAGCGTTACAATGCATTCTAACCAACACATTAACCAATATGCTTCAAAATGAACTCATTGTAATATTCTATAGGGAGTTATCACAACCGAACCCACACAACAAAATAAATAAATAATGTAGACATGTCTATTTAAAACAAAACAATTCCATTTCCACTCCAGCACTTCTTTCCAAACATAGAAATAAATAACTCAAAAAAAGGCGAGGCATATTTACCTATGAAGTACTCGTAAAACAACATGAGATTATTGCTTCATTTACATCAATTTGGGTCGGTCATGTTCTATGGAGTAAAATGTTGGGTAACAAATAAACAATTCTCAACTCTCTAACTAACTCAGCCTTTTCCAAACTATATGAGGTTGGTTAAACAAACCCACTTCCTCTACTCCACTCTATAATCACCAAAAGCTAAAGATGGCTTTGGAACCATGCCACACTCTAGTGAAGTTCTAGTTTAAAACTACAGAAACGTAGAGAACAAAATTATCGACACGATGATACCAAAATTATAATTAGATATTGTTGATACTTTTAGTGAGTGACTAAACAACTTGGATAGTTATGGTAATTTTAGATATTAATAAAAATTGTGAGTGGAAAACCCATTTTTATCGTTATTCGTTGTTAAGATATTCTTTAGGCTTGTAGAAAATATTTGAATCAAACAAATGATTTGTTAGTGAAGGAAAGATATGCTCCAACTAATTACTCATATTCTTTCTTTTCCTTCTTTTACCTTTGTTTATAAGGCGAAGAAACATATTCTATTTTCATTGCTCTCCTATTTACTACAACAATGAAGAATCAAACCAATACTACATTTATTCATTTTTCTACTAATTGAGGCCCTCCCTTCATCCACCTTCAACAGGTCATTGCTCTACTTCATTTAGCCCATCCACTAGGCATCCTTGGGAGGATGGGCACACGACAACATACATATTTCTTTGGCCTTTCTTAGAAGATTCTTCACATATTTTTGCTAATATTCTAGTTTATGATTAACAACATCATTCCGAACATTTTAAATCATTTCGCACCTTATAGGTGGGATCTAATGGCAATTATAGGATTGAATGAAATCATACGTTAGAAACAGTTTATGACAGTGTTGTTAAGGCGATGCCTACCTAGGCAACTAGGGGGGTGTCTTTGCAAATTTTAAATAATTTAAGAGCTTCAAATTAATTTCTTTAAGGTATTTAAGCTTTGACCAACTATTCATCAACCATGTCAATTGACCTTGAACTCGAGCACACGACTACCCCTCTCTCTCTCTCTCTCTCTCTCTCTCAACTATCAGTAGCCGCTCCACTCGACCTTCAAGTAACTTGCAGTGAGAAAATGGAACTCTAATATTTGTCTTCTATATGTAATTAAATATATAAATAAATTGAATCATAAATATTAAATAATACATTTATTATTTCAAATTTTATATATGTAGTGAATGACCAATTGATAAATAAATAATTTTTTGAGGGACCTCTAAATAATTATTTCATGGTCCATCTTATATCCGCCTAGTCCTCGCCTAGGCCTCTACCTCACCTTCTAAAGGCTTATCATCTTAAGCCTGTTTTTCCACCTTGACAACTCTGATTTATGAAATGATATTGGATTCTAGTTTTCAAACCGTGTTAATGAATATTTGATTGCTATTTTTATAGCTAGCTTTACTTTCATTTTATACATAGCACTACTATATAATTTAAAAATTATATTGAAACCATGAAGCAATTTGACGACTGGATTTAGGAACTCAACTTACAGGAACCAAATCTGAAAAATTTGAAGTACACGTGATGAGGAAATTATAGAAGCAGTTGTCAGCTGTGACGTGGGAAAGGCTTATGGCCCAGATGAATTCACAATAGCTTTCCTACAGAAGGAATGGAATACAGTCAAGGGTGATATTCTAGCATGCCTACATGAGTTCCATAGAGATACTATAGTTAACAATATGGCCAATGAAACATATGGCTTTGCTTCATCCCCAAAAAAGTTAATTCACTAAAGGTAGATCTTAGACAAATCAACCTAATGACAAGCCTCTACAAGATTATTGCTAAAACTTTAGCAAACAGTTAAGAAAGGTCATGCATATAACAGTGAGTGAAAATCAGATGGCTTTTGTCAAAGATAGACAGATCTTCGATAGGAAGGTAGACTTTGCCTCTCTCTCTCTCTCTCTCTCTCTCTCTCTCTCTCTCTCTCTCTCTCTCTCCCTCCCTCTCCCTCCCTCCCACGCTGATCCCGAGCGGGAGCGTGCAGAACCACTTCTACACCCACCCAATTCAGACTAAACTCACCGAGGGGTGACAGAGGTCTTTTGAGCGGCCTGTGGGTCGAGTTTCGTCTCATTTTCCGAAAACCCAGTCATCCTATTCCACTTTAGCGTAGCAAATGATGGAATAGGATGACTGGGTTTGTCACCAGATGATGATGTCCACTCCCTCCGCGAATGCCTCGATGCGCTTAACGAAAACAAGTTGTCCATATTAATAAAGGATTTCGTTTGTCGTTAAGCAGCAACCCGAGTCCCCGTGCTATATTCTATTAGTATAGTATGCTTTTTGATTCAATAGTGTAGTGAGTGTACCATCCTAATAGAATGATAATAATAATAAT
>JAJIYU010016925.1:0-11909 GCA_030144865.1 Tinospora cordifolia | reverse complement strand
TAAGGTAAGAAAGCAGCACGGAAATGAACATCACATCCTTGAAGGCAACCAGCGACCTAAGGTAACAAAGTTAAAATTTTTGGCGTCAAATGGCAGTGAAATGAACATCACGTCCATGAAAGCAGCCAGAGAGGTAAGGTAACAGGGTGAAAATTTTTGGTGTCAAGCAGCAGGGAAATGAACATCCATGAATGCCAACCGAGCGAGGAAAGGTAACAAAGTGAAAGTTCTGGTGTCAAATGGCACTAAAAATTTGACGCCAAAACTTCTTGTCATCAAGTGGCAAGGAAATGACCATCCACGAAGGCAACCAAGCGAGGGAGATAAGGTAACAAAGCCCAGTGAAACTCAACCCCCAATTAAAATGTTGAGGTACCCGAATTGAAGCGTTCACATCACACCTTCAATAATCTGCATACTAAGATGTCCCATCCAGAACCTTGTGCTACTGTGTCGATCACTCTCATCATGGGTCACTGCCGCCGACGCTTTTGACGGATTTGAAACGATATACCCTAGTCTTTTTCAGCAATGTCTGTGCCATCTACTTTCATGGTATCATTTAATTGTGTCCATAAATATTAGAAACCATGAACTTCATGATCATCTGAGACACCAATATCAAAAAAGTAAACAATAAATTGTGGAGCAGACATATGGGGAAGTGCCAACTTCCACAGGAATATCTAATCAGAGAGGATGACAACTGAAAGTCTACTCCAGAGATAATGGACACCAAGCAGTAAAAACGAGGGAAAAAGACAAGAAACGTAAATTAAAATGACATTGAACAATGATACTTATTTGTTATTACAGCAGTTGCAGTAATTACAACAGCATTTAATGGAAAGTCGTATGACATGATATCTAATGGAAGGTACTATAGTGTGTGCATATAGCGACTCAAATGCTCACCTTCCAGATTTCTTTTTTGAAGTAGCTTTCTTTCTTGATCTCTTGAAGCCTTTCCCACTCTCCTGTCAGCAACAAAAGCAAGTAAGAACTCATCCAGTTGTACAACTAAGAAAAATTTTCTCAAGAGACAGAGCATTCAAATTAAATCAGTTTTCAAACAAATTCTTTCAACAAAATTCTTTCTGTGATTGTTTGATTGCGTAATGTGTATGAACATAAATTCACACTCAGATGATGCAAAGAGAATGAGGAATGAGAAGGTTCACAAAATATAAACATGACAACAAACATGACAACAGTCAATACAAAGGGAAGCCAAGAGCAGGAAGCTAGTGTCTATGCACGGTCCAAAGGAAGGGTCAAACAACAATTAGGTCTATTTTATACTAAAAATTTGTTCTTAGAAACTTATTTTTTGTCACCTTTATAGTTGAGAAATTTGTGAAAAAATAACAGGCTTGAAAAAATTTCTTGAGAACATTTTCGCAGCCAAACAATTTTCTTGTTTTCTTATTTTTTTTATTGGAAGAAGATATGCAAATTTTAATATAAAGCAGAAAAAGAGAGAACTTTTTTTTACACAAAAATAGTGTTCATTTCTTATGACAACATTATTTTCTGGCTCATCATTTCCTAATCTATAAGTGCATAGGTTGATGGAAGCTGTGCTACGAAAATAATTTATCGATTTGTTGTTTGCCTTGACATGAGTTCAACTAAAGCTAGTTTACGTAATCAAAAAATGGTTACTGAATAATTCATGGAAGCTAATTTCTAATAAATTTACTCAATGGGCATAATCATGCCCATTCAGATGCACATCAAAATCCCCTTGGTGAAGACATAAAATGAAATGCTCATGAATTTCTACTGATTTTATTTCTCGTAAAAAAACTAATCATGTACAAGTGAGTAAATCCTAATTAAGGCTTACTTCAGAAGTCTGAAGATTGGTCATTTTCCCTATTTATGGTACTTGAGAAATGCAACACCTAATCCAATAAATGCATTTTTCGAGTCTTTCCGACCATAGGCAGATCATACAAAGAATAAGATGTCCCATCATATGATACTAACCATACAAATAAGTTGCTGATTCCCTTACCTTTTTTCATGGAATTCAGAAATTAAAACACTGCAGTATACTGTACTTGCATCCAGTTCTCAAAAGTACAGTAGTCCAGTATATGGAAAGTGGCGTAGAAAATGCACAATATTACAACTCAATACTCACATAGGGGGATTGCAACAGAGCTTTGCATTTTGTTGAGTATAAGTTTCTATTAATGTTGCCCAGATTTATAAGGGACTTCTCTTTACCAAGTCAAAGTTGTTCAATTATAAAATAGGCAACTTGAAACAAGACAAATTGTGTTCTTTGCCAGCACATAACTGCTGCAGCATGCCAGTGAAAGAGAATCAGGTAAAAATACAATCTGACCTACCATACACGAGATGAATATGCTTAAATAATTTGCAATTAAAAAAAAACATTGAAGTACCTTCTTGTATTGCTTATATGCAGATTGACCTGTCAACTCTTGTCCATTTCTGGTGACATAAACCTGAACAATTTGATAATATTAACCCCTGGTAGAAAATGGTCAAAACAAGGCAGATTGCATAGAAACATAAGAGAAACCACATTCAGCATCCATTTTGCAAGGTTATCATTCACCATCCACAATGATTGTCAAAACTCAAAAGTAGGCATTACTTACACCTGTCTAACCATTTTAGGGGATAAGATGTGAAGAGGTCAAAGAACGTAGGCGAAGCTAATAACTTGCTTCAACCCTATTTTAGCCATGATTTCATTTTTTTTCCAAAACGGCAAAATTCCAACTAAATGAGATTGAAACAGCCTTAAATAAATTCAATTTCTTGAATAAGGCATCAATTTTCTACTCTGCACCTCAAACACAACCCCTTGATTCATATTGCAGAGGATCAGTCCATCAATTTATGCATGTTAAGTAAACAATTTGTAGAATTTCTCCAAAGATATGCATTTGATTTTTTTTTTTAATTTCTAGTTTTATTTATCTGACTTACAAATTAAATGCAGACAAAAAAAGTAGTAAAAAGAAGTATACAACTTGCACTAAAGTTAGGAAAAATTTAAAAAGAATTGCACAATAAATGGAAAAAAAAAAACTTTTCTTTTATTCTTGTATGCAAGGCTGTAAAAAAAATGTCAACATGGACAGAAAGAAAACTCTCCTAAAATATGAAGATACATGAGATTGAATTTCATTCCCCAACAATATATGGAAAGTAAAGAATTAATAAGGAAGAAAGGAAAGTAAGGTTTTCAGAAACTTCAATATTAACACAAAAATGAAAAGACTACACAAGTTATAAACTTCATACAAACATAATCAACCCATAAATATCCTATTGCATGTTAAGAAGAAAAGTAATAGAATAGTTGTTTGTTCTTTTTTTTTTTTTTTTAATTTTTTGGCAGAGAGAGGAATCAAATGGTATATAGTTCATATGTTGTAGCTTGGAGTCACTCAAAGGGCATCAATTTTTACTTTTTAGTATAAATTTTCCTTCTTTTCATTATATTTCAGTGCGAAGTTTCATCATGCTTGTTGTACCACGTGTTTGAAACTAGAAATTAACATGGATCTTCTCAACAATTAAATGAAAATTCTTTATGTTCCTCTACAATGTTGAAATTTTACAAAAAGGGAAAAATCTACATGTTAAATTAGAACTCCTTGAGATCACTTTCAAGATTTTAAATGACCAAAGTTCAAAGCAAAGTTAAATTTTGACCAACTTTGGTTTTGTATCAGTTGGTAAGCCAAGAGTGTTGAAATTTCAATGGAATGTGAATTCAATCAAATATAGCGGGCTGATATACTGAAATGCCTTACTGCTAGAGGCAATGCAACAATAAAATCCACTTACCTTTCTTCCATTCTGGTCTGTATACCAATGACCAGCAGAACAGCCATCGGCATGAACGCGTCCAGCATCTGTTGGGTTGTTCACGCAGTTTTTCGGATTTATCCAAATCTGGGAAGCTTGAGACACTTCTTTGGCACATGAGCTTTTCATATTCTTCCTTCCTCCTTTTGCTCTTCCTTCTAGAACCTTGCTTGCACAACTTTTGGGGCTCAACCAATTGTCAGATGCTGCTGAGACCTCTTTGGAATTTGAGTGCTTCAAATTCTTTCTTCCACCCATGCTTTTCACAAGACTCTTTTTTGTCATGCAATGTACCTGGCTAGAGCTTCCCCCATGGCCAAACTGACTCCTGACACAACAACATTAATGTTAGAGAAGCGCATATAAGGCTCTGGTGTAAATAAAATATTGGAATGCAGAAATATGAGATGAATTTACATATAATCGATAACTGCCGCATCGGTTTCTTTGGTCCCCCCATCTTCCACAAAACCAAGAGGTACAAAATTAGGCAATCGGCTACGAACTAATCTATGTATCCTTGGGTCATCATGATTAAAATAATGATAAGCCGGGGGTAGACTGGGCATGTTCCCATAAAATTCAGCATTTCCATTGACTCCATTTGTACAACTTCTAGAGCTACCAGGATCCATGGTATCCACATTACTTTGTGCAGTATTCTCATCCTTTGAAGACCTAAAGTATTCTTCACAAAACTTGTCAAGGGCAGGTGTTGGTAGGCTAAAAGTTTCCTTTGGGATGAAATTCTCCCACAAATCCTTATTTTGAGGTGTAGTACCTGATAATTTTGCTCTCTTCCACCCAGAAACAGATTGACCAGATCTGATGCTTTTCTCCTTTTCAGATGAACCAAAATGGTTAGCATCATTGCATCTACTCTCAATGATGGAAGTGTCATCAGAATCAGAGTCAGAATCAGAATCAAGCAAATGCAATCGTCTAATTGGACTGATAGTTAATTTTGGAAACATCAATTTCCTCTCACTTGCCTCCAAATCAACAGATACTGAAGCACCAGAAATTGATGTCCTTTTATCCTCTTTTAGCTTCCTAACAGACTGCCTGGTTAGAACCTTCTGACCATGCAACGGAAACCTTGAACTGCTACACACAGAATGACTTTGGGTAAACAAATCTGCAACTTACCAAAAACGAAGAAGTTATTAGACCCATACATCATTGTTGCAAAGAAGAATCGTATCCAGACATTCAAATCCTCAAGAAAGTTACTTCTTTACAACTGTAAGTGTCAGATATAAGTGAGCTACATCAGGAGAATGCAACTGAACTATTATGAGAGAAGACAAGTAATGTTGACACAAGTTTTTGCCAATTCCTACAGCATTTTTTTTTAATTGCCACAGCATGTAATTCAACACTAGTTTTGTGAAATAATTATGTTGGTTTCATGTGTCCACATGTCAATCAACAGATGTACACCTACAAGGGCAAAATCTTAGAGATAAAGCACATGTGATGGTGGCTGAAATGGAAGAGATTACAATATTACACTTCGTTTGATATTGATCAGCATACAAAAATATTTCAAATTCTCTACCAATACATATAAGAGTTGACTCTATAAACCTCAGCTGACTAAGAAATTATTACGAGACTATATTGGTATTGAAAAAATTGAACAAGAAATTTTAGGAGTGGCTTAACACGGCTCAAAACTGACACAATGTCGTGATTACGACATAAGAACACTAATACGAGACCATGATTAGATACGATAATACAAAGTTGAACCATTTAACATAATTAAATTATGTATTGAGCCTTATGTTATGCGTGAAGACTTTTATATTTTATATCGTGTATTAAGACTATAACTTTACAATGCTTTGTTTCGTTTTCATTTTAAATTTTTATGATTACATATCACAACATAACATGAGATACTATGATATGACAACCTAAATTGCCACCCCTAAAATTTATGGAAGAACTAAACTGAGGTTTTGTGTCCTTTAGAGAGAGAGAGAGAGAGAGAGAAGAGGTACTGTGGGTGGAAAATTGAATGAAGTTGGTGAGACACAGCTCTCTCATATATCAAAGCTAATCAGCTAAATCTTTTCTTTTTATGAGAACCAACACTTTCTAATTGAGGACCAAGAAGAAAGAAAATCACCCCATAGCAAGAAAGATTTAGCTAATTAACTTCAGGCATTAGGAAACAAATCAATGTAAAAATTAAAAAAAAAAAACTACTACAGAAATAAGAAATGCAAGAGAATATTTTGAAGACCCTCCTTGCTAAAAGTCCAAGTGAATAGCCAGAGAGCCTCAGACCAAAGGGTCCTAGACAAAAGTGCATGATCCACATCCTGAAGGCTTCCACGTCTCAATTAAATATGCACTTCCAAAAGCTTTCCCTTTACATGTCTAAATACTTTTTAAAGGAAATAAAAGTGAAAGATTAGAATAATAGAAGCAAAAGAGAAAATTCACAAGCAAACACTTGAAAAAAAGCGCCAAGAGTACTCAAAAGTTGAAACCCTAAACCAACAAGCATAACCAAATTACATTAAGCCAAACCATCTCCTAAGCCACTCAAAGATAGAACAACCATCAACCAGGTCAGAAATTGCAACCACAAAAATGTTGTTGATAACTTAGAGGACTCCTAACTAAATGAACTTCCTTTGAAATGTCCTCAAACACATTAGATTCATTTCTAGCCTGATGGACCATATCATTGCAAAAGAGACAAACTCTCTCGATACCCTTTTATCTTTGAGGTAACAGGTCAGGTAATGGAGAAGGCATTCTTTGTTGGGCTTTTGAAGGTCTAAGAACTCTTCCCACTTCTCCCATACGTTTTAACTAAACATAACTTAAAAAAAAAAAAAAAAAAAAGTGGTTTGTGGACTCTTCATCCTGTAAACTATCCACCAAAAATATATTGATAATAACATCTTTCTTGCGCAAGGGACAAAAAAAAGTATCATGATTGCTATCCAACTACTTCAAAGCTTTTGCTAGATTTTGTGTGGCTAAGAGTGGTATAGAAACCTCAAGTCTATCTAAATTTGGCCAAAAGACTTGGCTACTCCATAAGGCATAGGCACTTAAGTGTCTAGGCTTACCTTTAAATGGAATTCCTCAAAAAGTAATTTTTTTATGATTCAGCTTACCTCTAAATGGAATTCCTCAAAAAGTAAATTTTTATGATTCAGCTGTGTCAAAGGTTGCTTAAGGATAGGAAGAGAAATTTCTTATTCAATGGAACAAATGAGTTTTAATTAAGTTAGTTTTCTTCACTATCCCTACATGTTTTCTTTTGCTGTTTTGAATTTCGCAGATGAAAGCAATAGATTTGCAAGGGTAATTTATTCCTCCTTTTTATGGAAAGGTTTGGATAAGGAGACTAATCTTCATTTGATTCATAGGAAGGTAGAGAAATATCCTGAAGTCAAGGTGGCCTAAGCATAGGTGATAGTATTAAGAGGGAAAAAGCTCTTGTTTAGTCGAGTGTTAGTCAAAATATTCAAGAGCATCCCTTATTTTGAGCTTAAGTTATCATGAGCAAATATGGTCTTTCCAAGTCAAGCAGGAAATTTGGATCGCCACTTGGGACCATTTTCCAAAGTCGTGGAAACTCATCTCTTCAATATTCCTAAAGATCAAAACCCATATAACTTCTACGATTGGTCATGATGGACAATGCATAGGGTTTTGGTGAGTTAAGTGGTACAGAGAATTGGAGACTCAAGCTTGGTTCCCTTAGATCCTAGCCTCTTTCACAAACCAAACCTCCACAAGCATCCTTTGTTCCTTCCTTCCATCACCACCCTTGACTCCTCAGTTGGCCCCTTCTTGAGATTGCCACTTCCATGGCCCTTACACCTACAAAAGAAAGAGAGATGAACCCCCTTCTTTCTAAAATAGAGCAAACAAGATTTCCTCATGATAAGTCTATCTAGTTTCTTGATCCTTTAATAACCTTCCTTGCAGATCTTTCTCCAAGACCTTGATTCATAGCAACTCTCTTTATCCATTTCCTTCATCTCCTTGCACATAAAAAATTCAAATTTCTATTAAAGTAGGGCTTTTGGAAATAGTTGGTGGCCAATAAAAATCTTAGCACCTCTAATGTCTTGCAAAGATGTTTTTGCGTCTAAATACTGGTCCTATGTGCCTGTACTTATTTTCCAATACAAAAGTTGTTATTTGTAATTATGCATGCACGAAGCTACAGTTCCAGAGTGACTTTTCATCTTATCTATTTTACAGATAATAAGACGCCAAAGCATGCTGAAAATATCATTTATTTTAAAAGAAAGACCCACATTTTCCCTTCTACTTCAGCTGAGTTGAGCATCAAATTGAAAAATTCAGAACTCTCGTATTTTTTGTCCTAAAACCCAGACAATAGATTGATGATTTTTACACATTTTACCAATCAAAACAGGTACATATAAAATGTCGTTTTTGATATACAAAATTCCAATAAGGTTACAAACAAGTAATTAGAATTAACATCGAAAAACACGGACACGAAACAGTGCAAAAAAGTACGATTCTTACCTCCTATTGAATCTTCCTGAGAAGAAAAATCCTCGATCTCATCGTCAACATTCAGAGTTAACGGCACCGAATCTTTCTTCCTGGTGCAGGAAGACTGGTCCTTATGACCTCGCCTCAGACGCTTGAAGACGCTAGGCCGTTCTTCAGCTTCAAGATCCTGATCTACCTTTCTTGATCCAAAGTCTTCTCCTTCTTCTTCTTCTTCTTCTAATGATTGAGAGCTTACTACATTGATCGGAGCAGCTTCTTCTGCGACTGATTCTTCTCTCGGATCTTCTTGTTGTTGCGGTTCTTCTGAGTCGAAATCGAGATCCAGACCTAGCGAAAACGACGGAGCTCCAAAGTCCTCCATGTAAACGGACAGAATGCGCCGGCGCGCAAGCGAGCACGCGATAGAGAGAGAAAGAGAGAGAGAGACGCAGAGCGATTTGAATTTTGGAAAAAATGGAGGGATTTAGAGAATTCAAGACACAGTCTGGGTATTTATAGGGTAAAGCCTTCGCGCTGTTTCAGCAAAACTGCAAAAGAAAATAATAAATAAATAAAAATACCCACATTAATTATATTCCTTATTTCAGCTCATTAGAAAATTTAATGTATATTTAAAAATTAACATGTGGTTTATCTCCTGCCAACAGTATTCCTAAGTCTAAATAGTTTAGGGCATTAGTTATGTATTTAATGGATTGTTCAAGTACTCCATGAGCGCTCGGTACAGACCAAACGCTCAATATCTTTTTAATTTTTTTTAAATGAGCTGGTGCGGAGACAATGAGTTAGTATCACTCATTGTCCGAGCGCCTAAGGGACGCCCTTAGTCTCACCCACAAACAAAAATAAAAATAAAATAAACACTTATAATATAAAAGTAAACCTAGCTAAAAAAATTTTAAATAATTGTTTAAAATTAAATAATGATGACAATAGTGAGGTCACAAAAATATGCATATTTACCCAAATATAGGATCTTAAATTTTTAAATGTATAATTACCCACCAACTAGACTGTGGAGCCTAATTGTTAAAGCTACTTAGAAAAAAATTAAGAAATTTGATATCAGACAACTTTTTAGAATCTCATAAAAACTATTTCACTATTACAATAGGCTCATGGTGTTCCAAAATTCTACCTAACAGAGAACAAAAGTTTTGAGATATGTACTTTTTTAAGAGTAATGATCCATATGCATTGGTGCCAACACCATTTTTCAACGTCAGTATGCAATCTCTTTTATATGTTTTAAAATATTTTGCGCTTAAAGATACTATATGTTACATAAAAATTTTTAGAACATCGAATCAAGATGGGGTGTCAATGTCGTCAATGTTGAAAATGATATTAACACCTGCCTAGGTAAAGCAATTTTTTTCTCTCAATCTCAAGTAAATTTCAACTGTAATTAGCACATCCCATTAGGAGTGCCCAATAACACTCATTGAGCATTTAAGGTATTAGACATCCTACAAAGTATTTGAAAAACTCTAAATGCTCAGTCATCTGGCACATACTTTTTTTTTAAATCATTGTCGCTACTCTTTTTATTCTTTTTTTTCCTCTTTACTTTTCATTTTTTTTCTTTTATTTATCTCAAAAATGAAAAATATATATAAGTTTAAAAAGTCATATGATTACATATAAACTCTATTAATTGTAAAATGTTTATATTATATGTGTTATATATATATTACAAATAATTTAAATAATTTGCCCATGTGATCGTTGATTTCGTACCATATAATTTAATTGTTAAAAAAGATAATTTAATGAATAAGAGTTTAATGAATTAATAGTCATTGCAATCTTTGACTAGAATGACCTACTCAGTGAAGTTCACAATACATCATGAAATTCTTATTATCAAAATTCATCAATGGTTTCATCTTCCTGATCTCTCAAACACCTGACATTAAAGAAGCTTCAATCTTCATCCCTAAAATATGTGAATTTAATACCAAATCAGTAATTACACGGTATGCAACAACTCGAACAAACAAATCTACCAAAGGCAACACAATAGAAGCAGTAGCAAGTTGATGAACTGAAAGGAAAATCCATGTGAGACCAATTTCTTTATCCATATACATACATGTCAATACATAACTCTATGCACAGAAATAATTACTGCATGTTTGCTAGAATCATGCAAGGATTCTTATGAGTTCTGTAACTTCATCTCAAAGTAATACTAATACAGATCTCATTTTTAGCATTCGGTAAGTTTTGGGGAAGGCTGTGAAGATTATTTTTTCCCCCACGAGCAACAAACTTCACGATGCAAGAGAGATGAAGGATACCAAGAATTACAGGGATGCGAAGAGCATCACCAGAGAAGCAAAGAATGGAAGAATTATCAACTTCGCTCTAATACGACCTGCAAAACAGGACGCCCTGAATAACTTAGCATACTGACGTTATAAAAGGGATGGAAGCAAAGAATGAGTCCTAAAACTTGGGAATAGGAGACACAATAAACTTGCTATGTAAGAAGCTGATAATTGATGCAAAACAAGGATGTGTTCATGATTAAAACAGGTAAGCATTCTCACCATTTTGTGTTGATGTTGCGACTGGAAGTGCCGGGATTTTAATTGCTGCAATTTAGTTGGGCATTGTTGAAAATAAGTAGTAAGAAACAAAAGTATCAAATAATATCACAGCAGAAGTAATAAATGGGATCATGTAGAGCAAATCAGCATTAGGAAGGAAGAATGAGAAGATGCCACCATACTCTTATTGCAAGAAGAAGCTGGGAATTGAGAAGCTGAGGGCCAAGGAGCTGCTATATTGTCGTTCAAATCACAAAGAAAACCGATTCCTGAAGTTTTGTCAATTGCTGCATCTGAAGGCAAGCTTGGGAGGAGACAACCAGACTCTGGGACAAAATTGAAATATCGCAGCAGACATTAGCATAATGATGCCCGGAAAGGAAAAAAGGAGGATGATGAATCAAAAAATGGGAAGAACTGACTAGATAGACGATACATAAGAACTCAAACTAAAAATCTTGAAAGTCCTATTAGCATAAAACTTTCTTCAAGTATGATCTTTTAAAGATAAATATACAAGATATTGTAGGAATGTAAATAGTCGTATACTGAATAAGAAAGGAAAGAGATTGAGGCGTGCAAGGCATTGGCCTGATCTGAATGATAACTATTCGTGTGCACCAATTGGATCTAGCAATGATAAACAGATACTCTAAGAAACAGAATACTTCAAAAAAAAAAAAAAGTGAAATTATTAAAAGTAATTAAAAAAATTCAAAGGGGAAATCCTACACAACATACCTTGTGATCCAACTGAAGCCCCCAATCGTAGGTTCGATTAAATGAAAGGAAAAAGATGATATTAGTATCAAGAGTGATTCATGTGATCAAAAGGTTCGTCAAGAGTCCTTTTTTTCATTTTTCCATATGAAAAGGATTACAATTATAAAACTGACCTTGGAGAGAGAAATCCTTGAGGGTTATGTGACAAAGGGTATAGACATTTTTTGTTATATTAGCTTTCCTTAA
>JAJIYU010016924.1:0-11910 GCA_030144865.1 Tinospora cordifolia | reverse complement strand
ATATATATATATATTAAATTTACATTTATGTGATTTGAACTCAATGACACTAAAATTAGAATGTGGAGGTCAATTGATATATTAAATTTGTATTTACACGATTTGAGGATTAATTAATAAATATAAAAAAATGTATATAGGGTAAAAATAATGTTAAATAATAGAAAAAATATTATATAATATTATATAACATTATGGAATACTTGTTAGAAAGATGTGTAATATAGGAAATAATATTTATGTATAGAACCACCAAATTTATAAAAGTGGTTGGTTATTGTGTACCAAAGTAGGACAAATGTCGACAATATATATTTTTAGTATTTTGAGTCAATATTAAAGGCTTAATTAACCTTATTAATCACGTTGACTCTATGGATTAGATAGGTCGACGAGAGTTAGTTTTAGACAGAGTTGAGTATAATTGACCAAGTCAATCCTTTGATTGGCCAAGGACCATACAGTTAGATTTGAGCCAAGTTTTATGTAGATATTAAGAAACTAAGTTGATCACGTAGGATAAAACGGGACGCAACTGGTCACTATAGGAGCACCGGGAGCTGAACATCCTTGTTAGTAGTGTTTTCTAATATTATCACTTAACTTTTTATTCTTTAATAAATGAAATGTTATTACATATTGAAATACATTTGCAATCTTTAAATGTGATGTAAATGAAAATGTGCATCGAATATTGAGGTCCGGGTGTGGGCTAGGGTATTAGATGTGGTAGAGCATTGAACACGAGTGGTTGTCGTACCCGAGGGTACGGTTGGGCTAGGTCTATCAATTGGGCTCCCCTAGAGCATTGAAGACGAGTGGTTATCGTACTCGGGGGTATGGTCAGGCTAGGTCTATTAGTTGGCTCCTTATAGAGGATCTGAGGTCGCCATACATGAGGTATGAGCTGGCGAATCCCTATGATATGATATTTGTATACGCCTAACTGCTGGGTTTCACCCGCTAGAATGGATTTATTATTGCCTTATAGGTTATTGAGAGCTTCAACATGTGTTTTTAGCATTAAAACTAATTTCGAAATGGAAGGTGCTCGATTGCATTTTAGATTTAACATTCATTAATTATTGCACTCATTCACATTATTATTATTTTGCATTAATACATGGCGTTATTTTTTTAGAATTCTTGTTCTAAATTATAGATTTGATAACGCTACTCATTGAGCCGTTGTGAACAAAATTAGCTCACTACTCTAACATTTCAGCTTATTCTTCTGCGGATAAAGGGAAGAAGATAGTCATCACGTAGAGCACAACACGTTTATTTAGTAGATTTCCTCACATGGTTCACAATTTTGAGAGTTAATATGATGTATAGTGAGAAAAGTATTATAGATATTTTGACTTAGAAATTTTCACTATTGCTACATTTAGAGCACTGTATATATAGTTGACTTTTGTTTAACTTAAAAAAAAATTGCTATAATTATTTGTTTTAGTTGTTTTCACAATTCTTATGATGACTCTGATAATGCTATATATGATGTTGTGAAGAGAAGAGACTTAACAATGTTTTGAGTGATCTCAGTTTGAGAATGGGTTTGTCAGAACACTATGCCATCGGTTCGTCCTTCTCCCTAGGGAAGGGGTCCCGACAGACAAAGAATTGTGGATTTTCCAAAGAGGAAAATCACACTTGGTTAGAAAGTCTAAATGACTTTCAACGCAACAATAATAAGATAATTATCTTCTTAAAGAAAGAATACGATTATCATCCAAAGTGATTTGGATTGCTTGAGACGCGACAGATAGCCAAGAGATGAAGGCTATAGTAGTCCTTAGGCCTTGACGAGTCCAAGTGAGGTTCTTTATTTGTTGAAGAAGATCATACCCAATAATAAAATCTTTGGAATGAGTCGGTGGTCCTAGAATTTTGTGTTTGAAAGTGATGAGGGGATGAAGGTGGATCTTGATTGGCTTACTGATAAGTGTAATTGCTAGAGAAGATTTACCATCAGTATCAAAGGATTGATGAAATGGTTTCCACCATTCGACTAGTAATATTGAAGGATGCATGAGTGTTGCCGGTATTAATTAGAGCAACCATGGTGATCGGATTATGATAAGGAGACAAATATACCTAGACTTTTGCGTGAGGAAGATTATGAAGTCCGCTTGCCAAAGGGTTGGTATTAAGAATGAAAGCTTAAGTTCCTGAAATAGCCATGAGTGCCTCAAGGGAATACTCTTCATCCAACTAGAAAAGAGATTCAATATGAGATGCTTTAGTATTAGTAAGCTGATGAATTTGTTTAATGAATTTAGCATGTTTTTTGGTATGTTGAGGGCATTGTTTGGCAAAGTGACCTCACTTTTTACAGATGAAGCATCTAATATCTGCGGTTGTTTTTCAGAATTTTTTGCGTTCGAGAAAATGCCATTTGGGTTTCCAAGGCATTTTGGAAGTCTTCCTTTTCAATCGCGGATAAAAGTAAGAAGGATGATTTTTTGTGCAAGAACAGGGTTTATAAGGATGACACGGAGATTCAAAATTCGGGTCATAACATGCTTGTGTTAGCTTCTTACCCATCTTGAGTTGTTGCTGCAAGAAATCATTTTCTGCACAAACGATAGTGTCACTTAGCCGAATGAATGAAAATAACTCACCAAGAATACAATTTTCATACTTCTTGTGATTTATGGTTATGTAAAGTCGGACTTTATTGAAATGGGCCTCGAAAAGGAAAACAAGAACATAGTCTTGAGATTATTGTCATCAACCCCCTTTATTAGATAGAAGATCTTCTCATAATGATCCTGGATATCCTTCATGTTGAAAGAACAACATTTGGCTGCAAGGAATAGTTGACGGGCATCATTAATATGTTGTTCGATAGGACCAATAAATGTTTTATAAAGCTTGCTAAGAATTCCATGATAGTTTTTTGCAAAAAAAAAAAAAAACTAGTCCATCAGTGTTCTTGAATTGCATGCCACCAATCTCTTAAGCTTCTAGAGAAGCATTTAGTGAGTTTTTCGAGGACAATGCAATCTATAGCTCTAGTCTTGCAAAGTTTAGCCTGACACCAAGAAAGCATGTCATGAAAGAAAAAGAAAAGGGTCCAATCCTCATAGGGAAGTTTGTCAAGGTTGACGGTGTGGAAGCCATTGCTAGTAGAATGAGACCTAGGAGTCGGTGCATGTTTAGGAGGACGAGTAGATTCCATCCAATCATCAGGTTCGGGAGGTGGATCAACATGAGACCGACTGGTTTTCTCGGTTTGGGAAGTAGCAAAAGCTTCATTAGAAGAGACTAAAATCATGGACTGACTAGAATCATCAGATGAAACTTGGTTAGTATATATATATATATATATATATTTTCTTTGTCATGGCTCATACCACTATCTTTATTCATTTATAATTAAAAACATTATACAATTACCATAATATCATGTATTTTAATTTATTATTTGTTAATTCATATATGAAAATACATGTTGAACCCATCGACTCAACATCCAAAAATATGGGTTGTTACATGTCTTTATACTCAATGTTTACTGTAAAAAGTTGGGTATTTATAATATAATATTGGTAGGTTGAATATTTTAAAATAATTTATTTATTTTTGTAATATTCATATCAACAGCCCTTTGAAAGAGTTTCTCTAAAAATTGTCTTAAAAACGCTTTAAAAATAAGTTTTTTTTAAAAAAAAAACTTATTTTTTTCTCACCTTCTCTTTGAAGCAAAAAAAGTATTTGTCTTTCTAGCCTTATTTGAGAGTATGACATGTTTATATTTTTTAATTGTAAACAAAATCACAAAAGTAGAGATAAGACTGCTTGTTAGAATTGGAAAAAATGGTGTTTGAAATGTAACCTTCAAGGCAGCATATATATCATTTCCATTTATTAATTGCGTTACCAACTAAAATTTTAATTGGAAAATGATTGTATTATACTAAACAAAATTATTTATAATAAAATTACCTTAGCTCAATCAGTGTTTATGTTGAACATCCAATGTGTTCTTTACTTTTATAACCCATTACAATATTTTACGTGATATGTTAGCACATAAGTAAATTCATTGTCATATGAAAAGCAATGTACACTTTACATATCATTTGTGCATCTTCCATAAAATTAAGATGAATACACACTTCATCATGCGGATGTAAAATATTAATATTCCGTTGAGTCCCAATTTAATCTTGATAAATTTCTTCAAATACCCTCGTAAAGTTTGTTAAAGCATTTATATAACTGCCTCTATTTTAGGCAGGCAACCTAACAAATAAACATCAACATAAATTAACTAACAAATAAGCGTTTATATAACTGCCTCTATTAGAAGTGTTGTTATTTTTACTAAATATGTCCATCTTGCTACTTCATTTAGATATTCTTGCATTTTTATCTATGCAAGATTCCGTGGACAATCGGGTCGTTGAGTGCGGGCCAATTCTTTTTGTTTTTTGTTTCACTAACAAATTCCAATTTTTTTTAATATATTAAATGTAGTTAAGGCTTGAGGCTTTAAGATATGGGATACATCCACAAAAGTAAACTTTGTATCTATAGTCCCCAAATGTCTAAATGAGCAAGCTCTAAATGGTACTTGGTAGTTTGTTGTGTTTATTGCGTAAAATCATTGATTATATAATATTCTACAAATTCAATAAAATTTTAAAATAAATAAATAAGAAATAATTTCATAAATAATCACTCCATGAAATAAATAATACAATATAGGGTTGAAAAGTCTTGAGCATAAAAAACCTAGAAGAAGCAGCTTCGTTCCTTGCTTATTAGCCCTTTGACTTTTTTCCTATGGGTATAGTATAGTCAAGGAGAAAGGGCGAGAGAAGATGGACCAGGTTTGACTTGGGGTGGGTCATTAGGATCGAAATACTCTGGATAGGAGAAGAGGGCTTGGACCCACCTCTAGTGATGCATATGATCCAATGAAAAAATTACTACATATAATAATAATAAGAAGAAAAATGATCTTTTTGTATAAGTGGTTTCCTTATAGGAGGTGGTAGCTATATCTATATGTTAGTTCTGTAGCCGAAGAGTGTAGCTAGGCCCACTTCGCCATCTGGGTAATCCAGCTCATGCATGGCTAACTTTGTTTGAGGGAAGTTAATGAACATGTGACCCAAGTGAGCGTCAGTGCCTAAAGCTAGAGTGCTGTGTACGTGTTTTCCCAAAAAAGAACTTTGCGACAACATTTAAGCCTTAACGGACCTATACTAAATAGCAACATGAAAATCCCTTAACAAAGTATGACACTTCAAAGATAAAATAGTCATTTTATTATCGAGGGCAAAAGTGTCATTTTATACCAAATATAATTTACATAATTTTATCGTAGAGATTACACGAGTATCACACTCACTAGAGGACAATTCAAACAATTTTGACCACTCAAGGGCGGAATAGATAGTTTTTCTATTCGAGAGTAAAACTTTCTTTACACGCTAAGTATAAATTATGAAAATTTAAAAATATATTATTCATGTAAAGGTAATTGGTAATAATGTATAATTAATGGTAATTGGTAATAATGTATCATTAAACACAATTGTATTAAACTAGACATGTGATGACCCCCACTCCAAATATCTAGAGAGGCAAATCGCATGAGCTAACACTCAACGCCGAGCGCTAGTAGCCATATCACAACAATCTGCACAATTCTTGTACAATATAATATACAACCAACTAATACATCTAATTTTTTTTTAAGTATAATATTATTAAAATGTCATAAGTTTCATAACTATCATAAAACTTTTAAAAATAAATAAGATGTTTGAAAGCCAAAATAGTGGTTCAACTGACCCATACAATCTTACCTATTATAAACTTCAAATTAAATTGGAATTAAGACTATGAATTATAAACCTATGTCAAGTCATCTTATACTTACTCTTAAGCTAAGTGAGCAATCCAAATTAATAAGTAACTCTTGCTCTTCTCTTGGACATTAAATGAATTTGAAAGGTGTGAAAAAAATAAGGTAAGCTTAAAAACTAGTGAGATGATATCACAAGCTATCATCACATACTCACAAATAATTTAAAATGATGTATGAGGTTGTACATAAGATGGTATGTATGCAAGAATGCAAGTAGAAAATTATACATGTCAAAATAAATAGATAATTCAAAATAAAGTTATACATAAAGAAATCACTCAATAGAATATAGTTCAAATTCCAACATCACACTTATACCAAATTTATCTGCTTTAAGGTGTATCGACTCGTCACAATCAACTAATGCCTACTCTATCATATGATCACTACATAGTCTTAATTGAGAAAATAATCATCCGTATGATGGTCCCAAACTTATGATTCTTATGATTATTTTAAGAAAATTCTTTCCTTATTCCAATAAAAATTATTTCTCAAAACATGCAATATTTTAAAGATAAAAATAATGATATTCAATATCTATGCAATTTATAAAATAAAAACAATATGTGAACCATTACATGCAAGTATCATATTTTACAAATATGTTCATAGAAAAATAATATATATTGTTATGATATCCATACAGTGAGCGAATGAAACCATACTCACCTCCAAGCCTAAGTGTGCTTCACTCAACTTGTATAACCTCTAAATTGTTTTTTAATCTTTTTCTATATTCCTGTATTCCAATGTAACACTCTGCCTCCCAGTGGCCAGTTTTCATTCTGGAGGGCACAATGACCATAGTGCCCTTGAGTAATAATAACAACAATCAAGCATGTTATCATCAAGTGTGAAACATATACGTCACCAAGGCCACCCGAGAGATGAGATGTCACTTTATCTCTTTTTCTTTCTTTATTTGTGTCTCAACTCCATAAGACTTCCTATTCACAATAACTCATACAGATTCTCATAAAACATTTTGAAATCTTTTCGATGAAATAAACCAAATAAACTTTGAAATATAATTCATTATTCAAATCCATGGTATACAGCGAGCTTTAAATCAAATCAATAAAATATCTTTCAAACTAAAAAGGGAAAACTAGGGCCTACATGCTCGACTTGAAATAAAACTATGAAACCAAAAAGTTGAACTTTAAATAAGGAGGTTCCCATAATCCACGCAACCTCTGATCACTAATTTCTTGAAATGTTAGAAAAGAAAAGGAGAGCTCAAAGAGCTAAGTGGATCATCTCAAATATTTAAGTCATTATTTCAATTAAATAAAACACATGTCGAAGACTTTCATAGATTAGTTGATTCAAATAGTTAATTTTTTATTAGTTGACGTTAAGACCAAAAGAAATTTACCTTAGTGTTCCAAATGTGGGGAGTAAGGTCAATCCAAACTCTCAAATCCTTGTCAACCAAGAAGTGGGGTCAATTCAAACTCCTAGTTCACCAATTCAAGAAGTAGGTTCAACCTAGACTCACTGTTCTAAGTAAATCAAGTAAGCAATAACCAACAAGCCAGGTTCGGGTTAGAACACTTACGATGATACCCATCACCGTGATAGTACATGGTTATGATTTTTATTAATCTTTTTTTTAATGACAATTCATACAGTAACGTGTTAAAACAAAAATACAATTTTAGGAAATTGCATGTAATTATGTGAAACATCATCCTATCTATTATCATAGGCATGTTACTTGATTATTAATACAACATAGGTCATGATATCACACATATCAGTGAAACATGCATCAAAATCCATTAATCATGTAAATTTAACCATCAATCATGCATATTCAATTCAAAGCATAACATGTATATTCAAAACAAAATATGCATATTAAGTTTAAGCATCTTTCTAGGCTATCAAGCACACATGCATACTTTATTTAAATCAAGATAATGAATTAAAATCTAGAAATGATCTCCACCTAATAACTTAAGTCCTTCTTGTCCTTGTACTGTTATTCTAATTGCTTTTGAATCCCCAACCTTCATGATTGAAACCAAATTATTACTCTTAGTGATTAATGTGTTTCTAATACTTGTAAACCAAATTCCAATGATTATCTATCCTATATGGTGTTTAATTGTGGCAGGACATCATACTAGATGAGTTTAAGTATAGTTTTGCTTATGTGTACTGCGATAGAACAAAGATGTAGTGTAGTAACTAGAACGCATGAGTGAGAGACGAGAAGCATAGATGCAGTACCGTGGTAGGCTATTGCAGTAACCAGAGGGAATTAAGGAATGTTTGTTACACTACCACAGTAACCATACTATATTATAGAAGAAATACTACACTACTGTAGTAGAGTACCATAGTAATCAAAATGCAAATACAGAAACAAGGAAGAAAACAACACTACCACGGTAACCAGAGTAATGGTCCAAAAAATAATAGAGAAAATGAGTGCAGTATCGCAATAACAGTGATTAGTACCGTGGTAATTAGCACGAAAACCAAACTTTCGTGCACATTTCTCCCATTCTATATTCTCTTATGTCCTTTTCATCTTAATATCTTAAACTTTAGGCCACAAACTATGCATTAATAATAGATAGGGTTGTTATACCTTCTTTGATTAACCAACTCTCTTGTATGCTCCAAAGAATCCTTCTTAACTCATTCTAGGATTCTTTTTTGATGATAAGTGTAAATCAACACTTTAAAAGTTGTTATAGGTGATTCTAATCTCAAAAAGATAAAGAACAAAATGAGATTAATCTACCAAGGATCGATTTTATCTTATAGAGCATCTAGGAATATGTCTTATGATTAGAACTCGCCACTACTATGCAGTATTCTCAGTTTTCTTTTTCTTGTGGCTATGGGTGTTGTGTGGGATGGTTATGGAATGAGAGAATATCAAGACTACAGCTAGGAGAAGAGAGAAGAAAAAGGAATCTTGTGCTTGCATGAGTGACAAGAATTGAGGTACTCATGTTGGGTTTATATAGAGCTTAGTTTAGATAGGTTTAGAAAACTTTGGGTTGTTTCCTTAGTGGAGTTCTTTCCCAAACCTACTTTCTTCTATTTTGTTTATTCCTCGGGTGCAAAGTTTTAGTGTGTGATGGTTTTAGAACGAGCTTTTGCATTTGACAACTTTACATGGTCATTTTTGCGTAGGTTTTTACATATTATTGTAGTGGTGGGATGTATTATCACGGTAACCAAAACTCAGTGTATTGATTGGTTCTTTTGGGCAAATCACACACTACCGTGGTAGTGACTTTCATTACACTCTGTATTGTGTATCATTTTGAGTTTACTTAACCTTTCATACATTTAATTGTACATATTTTACACTGTTATTTCTATAGTTTATTTAATTACTTATTTTATTTAATTATTTTATTTTTATTTATTTGATCTAATTACCAAATAAAATTATGGGGTATTACATCCAATATGACACATGGTTAAAATTATAATCCTCAAACACATCATTCTATTACACTACTAAATTTATGATAATTGTTGATTTGCCATATTCACTTAGCACCTGTATTATATAAATAGATATAATATGGATATATAATCTATATTTTATATCTTATTATATAATAGTATATATAATTTGGCGTAACAAATCATATTATATATATAGACATGCTTATCCAATCCAAATGGATGACACAAAATGGGCCATGTTTCAGGAACGAGGTTTAGCCCTCGAGAACCCTATTTACGGCCACGTGTGTGTATTAATTAGTATTAATCAATTTTATCATTTTATACCATATAAATATATTGCAATTCATTTATATAGATTTTCAATTTGCAATTTCAGCATATCCCTATTAATTCAAATTAGGTATTTTTTCCAACTCATTCTCAAAGAATGCAAAGAGAAAGATAACAAATTATACATTTTGTTGACAATTCACTCTTCAAATATGTTTTGAATCCTCCGGAAGTGGCTTCTAGATGCTTTCTCATTTTCTTACGACAACTTTAAAGTTTTGAAAAAGTTTAAAATGTTTCAAAAGAAAAGGAAATATGGTTGTTATAGATAACCTCAATATATTCTCATAATTGTATTATAATACATAACTTTTTATTGTTTATTTATCTATTTTATAATGAGCCCCCACCAATATTTGTTTCTATTTATTTCTTCTTTTTTATTTTAAGTTGTTATAAGACCAAGCTAAATGGCAATTAGTTAAGACTGTGTCTAACCAGATTAAATATGATTAAGAACCATGAGAACATTAATCATAAAGGTTGCCACTTATGAAATTTAATTGAATTTTTAAATTTAAATTTTCTACCATAATGTTTATAATTAGATTAATAAATAAATAAATAAATAAATAAATAAATAAATAAATAAATAAATGTTCTCTCTCATTCTCATTAAATATCGATGGCCTAAAAAGGAAGGAAATTAGGAGAAAATAGAAGGAGAATATATAATTTAAATTATTTCCTAAAAGAAGAAGAGAGGTATATAAAAATATTTATAAAAAAAAAAGGCAACTTAATCCAACATTGGAGAACCAACTCACAAACCTAAGTCGTTTTCTCTAATTTTCCTTCCACATAACTGTCCTCACATAACTGTCCTCCCTCTTCTCTTTCTCAAATTCTTTTCTACTATTAGAAAGCTAACAAAAAAAGTCCTTGAGGCCTACTCCTAGAAACCAAACTTCAAGTGGAAAAAAAAACATCAAAAATCATTATTTCCTCACTCTCTTTGGACATTTATTTCTTCTCCATACTAAATCTACTTAGCTAGCCCTCTCTCATCTTTTACGCACAAGAAATCATTTGTTCTTCCACCATTTCCAGCTACATTTCATCACCTTAGGACGACTAAGAAGAAAGAACACAAGAGGAAATAAGAAGGCTATCAAAGTAAGGAACCACCTAAGTTGCATGCATTTTCCTTCACATCTTCACACTCATGTTTGTCATCCATAAACCTCATAAAGATCCATGTTTGGCCACCGTTTAAACCTCGACTTTTGGTATGCTTTCAACCACCATTTGATTAGTAAAACACTGATGAGAAAGGAGCTAAAGGGCACTACCAATGAGTAATCAAAGGAGGAAGCCACCTTAGGAAAAGTATAAACCCTTAAAAACCTTTGATTAGGGCATCCTTTTGCACACACGAGAGACCGACATTAGGGACTGATGGAGGTTTGTGATTTTCAACATGGAAACCATCTTCATTTGATGTGGTTTGAAGTAGGTAATAGTAGGCTAACACCTTGAATACAAATCCCTTAAGAATATGAGGATAAAAAATACTGAAAATTGGGTGTTTTTGCTACTTTTTTGTGTGCAAAGCAGCTTAGTTGGAAGCTCGTAACCACATATCAATAAGTTAAAATGTTAGAACAAAGAGGAAAAAGTATCCCAAGGTGGAGGAAAGCTTTAGGAAACATTAGCTTGTAACACCCAACCTCTTGAAGCCCATTCTAGAAGGCACATTAATTAGATTGCCCTCGTACATCAATAATGAATACGATATCATAAAACATGTTATAACACTAGAGTCAATAGAGAGACGATTCTAAAATGGGTAATGCCTAAAGTTTTGAAGTTATTTTTGAATCTAGCTCATCTTGTGAGATTTTCCATGAAATTTAATGTATTTTGTTTTCTTTTTTTCATTATTATTATTTTTCTTTGGAAACTTATTGAATTACAAATCTTCTATTGTGATTATCCCATTATTGTGTCTTTAATTGAGAATATTTTCATATTGTTTGTGATCCCGAATATCTTAGATTTTAGCATTTTTTTATTTCAAATTATATTATTGCCTATTTAAACCAATAATCCTATGGTATGTGGTGTAACTTCATTCCATAAGGCTATCAGACCAATAGAATATATATTATATATTAAATAATTCAATATAGATTGTATTTGTGACACCCCCGAACCCCCGAACCGGAACCCAAGTCCTCATGCATGCGTCATATGGGGCCAGCGCATCTACTAGCGCTCCCTTCAGCTCTCTGCTGTGTACG